>VXBI01008807.1:890459-957174 GCA_013397375.1 Toxostoma redivivum | reverse complement strand
TTTTTTTTTTTTTTATCTGATGGCTGGGACACTTGTCCGCAGCTTTGTTTCCATGTGTTGGGAAGGGGGTTGTGCGGGTTTGTATTTACATAGCAGTGCTGAGGAGAGCAGGTATTTTGGAGGGAGCAGGGGGGGTGTGGGGGGTAGTGTGTGTGTGCCAGCAGCATTCCTAGTGCTCGGCGTTGCTATCATCACAACAGCTCTCCTGGCTGGAAAATTCTATTATGTGCATAAAGGAGATTTATGGTCAATGTATTTTCTTTCCATATATCTTGGAATCCTTTTATCTCGGCTGATTCAATAAAAGAGATGGCTTCCGGATTTTTTTGGTT
The DNA here is from genome assembly GCA_013397375.1 of Toxostoma redivivum. Lineage (NCBI taxonomy): Eukaryota > Metazoa > Chordata > Aves > Passeriformes > Mimidae > Toxostoma > Toxostoma redivivum. The sequence goes on along the minus strand of VXBI01008807.1, from coordinate 956,842 downwards.
TTGTTTTGGATATGGTGTTGGGTTTTTGTTTGGTTTGGTTTTGGTATTTAACTTGGTCCTATGGCTCTGTGCACTGAGTGACTGAAATCTAAGTTGAAAGAAAAAAAAGCAATTGCTTTTAAAAAAAAAAAAAAGCACCCTGAAAGCTTCTTAAATGTATCATGTTATGAAAAAGATAATCTGACAGGGCATACCTATGCTGAATTTTTCCTCCCCCCCTGAAAATACAATAAAGAAACCCCAGAAAATGAATATAATTCTGTTTATTTGGAAAGGTCCTCTTGAATCACTAAATCAGTGCATTAGCCATTCTGTAAATCCCTCCCTCTCTTTTAAAGCTTTTCTGCCTTTCTTGTGATATTTATGAGCATTTATCAAGGTGATCTTCATTGTCCAGTTTTTCCTAAAGCTGTTCAGTAAAAAAATAAATAAATAAAAAAGAGGAAAACAAGCTGAGATACCTAAAGTTGGAATGTGTTGCTTGGATTCAGAGCACTGGGCTTTGCTCAAAGTATGTCTTTTGTGTGTGTACATGTTAGGGCTCTGTGAAAGTGGTGGGCTTTTCGAAAATCGCTTGACCTCCATTGTTGATGTTTCTCATCTCTACCTTGGCTGGCTGCAACAAAGCAAGCATGGGCTGCTGTTCTTTTAAAAAAAAATAATAAATCTGTTATGCTTAATTTTTTGGAATACTGAAGATTCATTGAGGAAAACATTATGTTTATTTTTAGCCCTTTGTTTGCAAATTCTCTGCAGCCCAAATGTTCAGAAATCATGTTTTAATCGATGAGCTTGAGAAAATACAGGAGGTGTAAAAGGATTTGTCTTGCAGAATGCATTGCTAACATGTTTTCCAAGCCATTACATTACTTTTATTTCGGTGCAAGTTTAAGTAATGCCATGCAGCAATGAACTGTGCTGCAAATGGATCTGGTCTCCTCTTTCACTGTCTTGTATTTATCCTCTTGTGCTTGAGAAAGGGAATAAAACTGGCTTCATTAGCTTGCTAATTAAACACAATGAAGTGCGTGGCCCAAGGTTAATGGCAATGGCCTTTAAAAACACAAAACTCTTGAACAGGTGTTTAGGATATATATATTTTTTTAATCTGCTATCAAATCTAGATAATTATACCATCGAGATAACCACTGTCAGAGTTCTGTGGAGAAGAAAATGCTGTGTTAGAGATGCCAGTGATCAGTGTATTATTTCTAATGGTGTTATTTATAAACACCTCTCCAGGTCCTGCACAACCTGTGGTTTAGTAGCTCCCCCCTTCTCCCCCTCTGCATTTCAAAGCATCTCCTGCATCCTCCCTTTGGTTCCTGTGGACCAAGCAGCGTTAAAAATCCCATATCCCTGGACCAGAGTGAGGGTCTAACCTGAGCCTGGGGAGTTAACTGAAGTATCTACATGCTGAAATTTCTTCCATTGCTGGTGCCTTTGAGCAGCCCGTGCAGGCTGTGAGGCTCCTGCTCGCTGGATGCTTTGGGGAGAAGGAGCCAATTAAAGCGGAGAGCTCGCACTGCCCGCGTTGGAGCTGTCACCAGCCTCCTGTCCACTCTGCTCTCCATCAGCTAAAACACGCTTGTCAGGTTTTTTGTGCTCCATGTGACGCAACAGTTGTGGACCTCCCCTGCTGACACTGAATACATGGTAGAGAAGAAAGAAACAGGCCAGCCTCACTGTTTTTTCCTCCCCTCCTTTTTTTTTTTCCCTTTTCTTTTCTGTTTTGTTGTTGTTTTTGTTCTCCTCTCTCCCTCCCACCACTTTCCCCCTTCCCCATGCACACACTCCTTGCTTTGCAGGTCAGCTAGGAGGGCTCCCCGGCTTCTCCAGTTCTGGGGAGCAGGACCAGTGCACAGGTTTAAATGGAAGAGGGCATCTTTTGAAATGTTGGTCATGGGATGATGGGACCAGCCCAGGAATCCTGCTGCTGTGCTTAGCATCGTGCCTGTCCATGGGGTGGCTTCTCCTGCAGAAGTGTTGCAGGTGTAAAATGAACCAAGGGATGCTTGTCTTTATTTATCAAAAGTGAAGGAGGTGGGTGGCAGAGATTTTTTGAGGCTGGGCGCCTGTTGGGATGTGTTTCTGTGCTCTGCCTGAAGGCAAAGTTGCCTGTTCCTAGAAAGCCATGACACCTTTAAAATAAAATAAATAGAAGTCGAAGTTACTCCATGTTTGGAGCCTTGTAGCAGAAGGTGTTTTGGCTATCATGTTCTAGGACCTGCTTTTAGAAACATTTCTAAAATTTAGTGTTAAAAGTAATTGACCTTATGGTGCTGCACTAGAATAGTCAGAATCTAATGGGATTTTAGGAGCACAGGATCTTTCAAGCCCCATGAAATGTAACACCTTGCTTTCAAGCACACCCAGGACAGTGGTCTAGAAGTTGTGAGAGTGATTTGGTAACCCCCTGCTTCTGGCTCTGCAGGGCCCAGGCAAGGAGATGCTCTGATGTCTCCTCACGGTGCCTTGCAGCTCTTGCCTGGAAATCCATGTGTCCAACCCTGCCAGCTGGCTCTGGAGAAGCGTGGCTGTAATTTGGGAAGGGTGCAGGTAGGGGAGAGAATCTGCTGGAGTTCAGTGGTGGTCTGGACCCACCTGAAAGCCCTGATAGGGTCTTGCCCTCCAACAACTGAAGAAGTGCTTGGGAAGTCAGGGCTGGTCAGTGCCTGCTGCAGAGTTGGCATTTTCTTGTGGCTGGGCTGGAGGAGTGGTGTCACCAGGGCAGGTGGCCGAGTGTGCCAGTGCCCAGGCTGGCTGTGGGCACTGAGGTGTGCACTGAGGTGCTGTGCCTTGGCACCACTGCAGCACCCGAGCTCCAGCGCTCTCCCTGCAACAAAACGTTGTGGGAACTTGGGAAATGGGAACCGCAGAGTGTAATCTCTGCTTTAAAGAGGTGTTGTCTTTCTCTTTTATCCCTCCTTGGCCTTTGATTTTAAAGCTAGCAGGGGAGTGTGATTTTCCTGCCTGGCCAATAGCACTGCCTGGATCTGAATTATTCAGTGTAGCACTTGGCATTCTGCACCCTGTTCCCACTTAAGCTCTTTTTCGCCTGTTCCTTCATGTGGAGATTTTCACATCAGTGAAATTGGATGTGTTTAAGAGAGGTGTTTGTGGCCGAAGTATTCACCAGTATAAGCTCTACTCTTCCCCTTCCTTTTCCCCTCCATTAACCATTGAGGATCAGCTAATGTCTAATCTCTTCTCTTCATTATTACTTCATTCTGAAATAATTTTGTATCTCATTAGTCATTTGTTCCTTTAAGGTATATTAGAAAAATATACATCACTCCCCTCTAGTCTTCTTTGTAAGGTTTCTTGGAGCCACTGAAGTCAGAGGGGCAAAGAAGTAAATTAAAGACGAAACACTGCCTGTGTTCTGCAGACCCAGCACATTTTATGCTTAGATTTGAATATAACTGTTGGTCTTTTTCACCAGTTTCATGTTATTTTCTCTCTATCATCTTCTACCTTTGCTACAGTATAGCTTCAATTCAAACTAAAAGTTAAGAACATCAATTGTCAATGTACACTGTAAAATAATAATATGCTTCCATCCAGCACACAAATGCCTCTTATTTTGCCAGTATTCAAGTCTTTTACTCTAATTACGTTATTGCATGTGGCATTGCTCCATTATGCTACTTAAGAAAAAAATCTGTTTCTGGTGTCTAGGTGCCTCAGAAAAATACGGCTCCTCTTTTTGCAATGTGCTGTTTGTGTAGAGAGAAGGTCCCTGCCCCAAAAACCCTGTCCAGAAGGGCCAAGAGGGAGAAAATTCTGTCTGCAGGTGCTCCCTGCTGCATCATGAAGTGGCTCAGCCAAGGTCACACGAAATATTTTGTACCTGTGCTGAAAGAATGATCTGCTTGAAGAAATGTTTCTGTATGGAGTAAAATCGGGCTTCAACCTGAGTGTGCTCTGTCCACCTCATGTGATTTCTGAATTTCTTTTCTTCTGATGACTGTGCTGGAGGTGGTTAGTGTATTTTTGGTCTTGGAACGATAATTTTCTCTCAGGTTGGGCTGCCTGCAAGCAGGGACCAGCTCATGCATACAGGTGTGCAAAAACAAATCCAGAGGAAGGAGCAGCCTGTTTGTGCCTGGCTGGAGGAAGATGTGAATGACCCTTCTCATCAATAATTCCATGATTTCCACCTTGGTGTGTCGTTTCACCCCAGATTTGGTTTCAGACTTTGAGGGGCTCTGCTCAGGATTTCATGGGTCTGGCTGCAGAGCAAGAGGCAGCCTGGGCCTGGAGCCCCCTTTTTGCCTTCATGATGGGTTTGGGGTATATTAGAAGCTGAGATAAACCTCTGAAAATATTTTCTAGAAGTGAAACTTGTATCTCTGGATGTTTAATCTGGAAACATAACGAAAATTTAGCAGTTATTCTCTGGTGGGAGCAACTTCTCTGAGATTTTGGAAGTCAGTGGCAGGGCAAGGGCATTGCTCCCCATCCTCTTGGGTCCATGGCTGATGCTCTGACCACTGTATTATCCTTTTATGTCCACCTGGAATTAAACTTGCTGGGAAAAATAGAATGTTGTGGTAATTTTATTAAACCAGAGGTGTAATTTTGTTTTTTTTTTCTCCTCTCTCAGCCTCATAGTAATGTATAGTGTATGAGTGCTACCTCTTTACATAAAGAGACTAAAGCACATGAGGAGATGCAGTGCTTTACAATCTGAGCTCCATTAATTTTCACTGAAGTGGATATTCATGCAAATTTAGATGTGGATTTTGAACCGGACTCTTTATGTCTAATATGTATCTTTGTGTGACAAAGAGAGAAGGAAAAGGTGCTCCTGGGAGCAGAGGGGGCGAGTTAATCCTCCTCCAGTAAAGCTGGAAATTGAATGTATTGCTGTCATTTTTATAGAGAAATAAACAAAACCTGGGGGAAATGTGTGTGTGTCTGGCCCTTTCCTGCCCCTACCTACCCCAAATCCCAGACCTGTGCCAAATGAGTCCCAAACCACAGCAGCAAAGGTTGTAATTTAAAAAATTCCATAGTAGCTAACACTGTAGGGTCTTAGGTGCTGTGACTGCCTCTGCTTTTTTTTTTTTTTTTAATTATTTATTTGTCTTATTTCAAGCTTTTTCCCAATATAGAACTTGTTTTCCTAATGGTAGCAGAACTTGAAATTTTCTGTGTGGTGCCAGTAGTGCTAATGTAACGCCTCTTCCTAATTTATTTCTCTAAGGTGTGAGATGATAAGCCTTTGAGTGGATGAGAGGGATAAAGTTAGCTGCATTTGTGCCTGATCTATCAAATGGTCAATCTAGGTCACTAACTGTTCTTTTCTTCGACATTTAGCTATTTAAAAATGCCTTGTGTAATGGGTGCAACTTCTAAAATTCGGCTTTTAGGAATATTTTCCTTATACATAATTTACCTCTGCTGACTGCTTTGAATTCCTGGGGAGGGAGGAATGCAACCATAGGTCTGAAGTGGAGAAATGTTCAATCAAAACTCGTCTCCTTTTTGTGACATTTTAAAAGTATTTTGGAAAATGAGAATATTTCAGGGGTTTTAAGCCCTTTTAGCACTGTTCTTATGTTTTGCAGTGTCTGGATTGCTTTTGAGGGTTGGTGGCTCCTGCTGCAGTTTGACTGAGCTGTCTGCAAACTTCCCCCTCCAGTTGCTCTGTTTGCTACTGATACTTTCTTCTTCTGGGAAAAGAAGCATTTGAGTTTGCACAGTTGATGTCCAGGCCTTTCTCTGAGGCAGCAAGCTGGGCTTTACAATGGGAAAGTTGTGAGGAGGCTGTGGCACAGGTCTTGGAAGAAAAGAAAGCCAGTGAGCCTTGTAGGTGCTCAAATGTGAGAAGGCTTTGGCTTTGCTTCAGACCTGTGCATTGCCACATGGATTTGCAGGAGTCCCTGTCCTCAGCAGAGGGAAACTGCAGTTGGCTTGGGATGCAGGTTCTCAGCAAAGTGCAGATTTGTGGTTATCCTGGTGTTAGCCTTGTCCTCACTCTTGGGACAGCTGAGCCATGGCAATGCGACCTTCAGGCTCCCAGCTCTCTCCTTTCTCCAAGTCTTTATGTTTGGGGATTTTTTTCCCTCAGTATGGCAACTGGAACAGTGGGATTTGTATGGCCACTTCAGTTCCTGAGAGTAATTAAGGGGTTAAGAATGCTAATTCCCCTGTATATTTGCAGGCTGAGAAATTCAGTTGTCCTTGGTTTTTGTGGCGAGAGTATCCAGTTACAGCTCGGCAGCAGCTATTGGGTGCTCAAAAGTTTGAACTCATAATCCTTTGCTTTCACATGCACCCACAGCTTATCAGGCACTTTTAGTTTTATATGAAAGTTTCTGTTAAAGCATATTTTACACCTGGGGTAAGGCATTTTTCCAAATACCTGTTGTACTGGAAAACACTCACCTGATTGGCTCCTAAAAAGTGAGTTTTTATGGTGGGCAATGACACACCTGGAACACTTCCCTGCTATCAAATTCCTTTTAATGTAAGGAGCCTGGGATGCAGATAAAGCTGAGCACAAGCTGAAGCAGCATGGTGCATTTTGATGCTTGGTGCTGCCTCACTGGGATGCTGGTCCTGGCTGCTGCCAGGGGTGGTGTGGAATTGAGTGCCCAGGTCTGGTGAGAATTCTGGAGCTGTGGCATCACCACCTCTGCATGGAGCCTCAGGTGGGGATGCTGTCATGGGGTGTGCCCTGCCACTGAGCTGTCTCATCCATGCTCCTGGGCTTCCTTTGAAATATTTCAAAGACTAAAGTTAAAAAAAAAAAAAAACCCTAAACCAAAACACAAAGCCTAACTTCCTTACCCCAAAAAGGGAGAAAGAGAAAGCCAAAAATTCCAACTACCCAACAGAAAAAAAACAACAACCCAAAACTCATGGTGGTGAATATTTTGATCTGATTGCTGTTGTTTTGCTGCCATAAGCTCTTCCTCAGGCTCCTGAAGCATTTTTGTAAAGTGAAATCATGAAGCTGGGCCCTGTGGAAGGGCTCAGTAATAGCAAGAAATTCCTGTGTTTGTCCTGTTAATCACCTTTTACAGTGTTTGAAACAACGTGGTGGCCCTCCAGTCCAATTTCCTGGCTTCTTTGGGTATGTGATAAAGACCAGCAATGCCTGATGGAGCCTTCATGAGCACCCTGGCTGTGCCTGGGCATTTCCTCTCGTGGGTGCAGCTTGGTGACACAAAGCTCATTCAGCCTGAATTTTGCTGGATGTAAAGAAGAAAAGGAAAGGAAATAAAACCCCCACCCAATGGATGTGCTGTCCCCAGGGCCGTTGTCTCCTGATGCCCTGACACTGCCTGTTCACATTGGCCAGAGATTATCTGCATGTGCCCGTTCCTGGAGGGTATTTTAACATTTATATTGTGCTTAGATAACTATGGAAGTCTTTTACAGCTAATTTTTATTGCAATAGAAAGTTTCCTCTAGATACATAGCTTCTGTTTTCATCTAATGGGACACAGTGTTGCTAAAAGCAAACGTGAGAAACTTTTTTTCTTTTCTTGATTGGAAATAGAATTTCCTTTCCCATGCAATCGTGTGGGGATAGACTATTTATTATGTAGCAGCTAAGAGAAGACCTCCAAGGTAACTGTGAGCCTCAGAGGTAAACGAGCTGCAAGTGTATCTGGCTGGGTAATTGTGCCTGTAGGCTCCTTCTCAATGGATCCCTGATGAAAGAAGAGACCCTGAGCGAGGGACGTGCCCTCCTGCTGCACCCCAGAGTCTCCCCGTGGATGTCCCCGATGCTTTTTGTACATGGAAATGATTCTGAACCAGCTAACAAGCACAGCTTTGAAGTGTGCTACAACAAAATAAAGTTGGCTAAAAATAGGTCTGAATATGAAAGACGGGCAAAAACTGGGGGGGCGGGGGGGGGGAGCCAAGAGTCGTTTTACAGGCATTGTTGATAGAATTTCAGGGTCCCAAGAAGGGAAGATGAATGTCTTTCTGTTACAGTAACAGCTGCTCTCTGTCCATCGGGATCCAGTGTTTGCCCATCCAACTCATAATAATTAAACAAAAGAGTTATTTCATAACAGCCTTGGTGGAGGATTTATGTTGGAATTTTATCTTTTTCGATTTATGCTTTTCTTTGTCTAATTAAGAAAAATATGAAGTTAACCTCTCACCTGGGGCTCACCCCTCATCAGATCCTTACAACTGAAGGGAGCTGACTGGGCCATTCAGAGCTATATTAATTAAACAAACAAACAAATCATTAAGTTTCTCTAATGCACTTATTCTTTGTGAGCTTTCCAGGGGTTTTGTGTCCTGAGTGTGTGATTCAGGTGTTAGTAGCTCCCTAGTATGGCCACACAATGCAATATGCAGATTTCTTTTCTTCTTCTCTTTTACTTTTTAGTGATTTCCCCTCCCCATCTTGAGAGCTAGGATGTCTCCTGTGTCAGAGAAGAGATGCAAAGAAGTCTCAGATGCAAAGTGTAGCAGCGTTTTGGGAATGGAACTGCATTTTGAGAGTGGATCTACTTTGTGGGACTTTATCCTGATGCAGTTAGCTCTGCAAAAGCCCTTGGTGTGGGTCAGTCTTGGGGCAGAGGGGTCCAGAGTGAGGCAGAGCTTCCTTACTCGGTACCTTCTCATGTATTCAGCCACAACTTTTAACACAATTTGGAGTCACAGCCTCCTCTCTGCAGAACTCTCCCACCACGTTCTGTCACCTCCCCCTGCCCCCATGGACGGTTTCCAGAAGATTGCACCTGGAAATAGCTGGTTTGTAGCTTTTCATCACAGTGGCACAGCTTTTTTAAAAGACATGCTGAAGCTACCATCCCTTGAAGGTCACAGGCTAGAATTTATCCAGTGCTGAAGCACCACAAGCAGCTTCCTGACATCCAGGGCTCCTATCACAGGATCCTTTCCCAGGTCTTAATGGAATCCATGCCTCTGTGTAGCTGCCTTTTGAACCCTGACTGTTAATTTAATACCATTTACCCCTATCCAAAAGAGAGTAGGCCCAGTTCGATGGTAAGGTTAAAACCTGAGCTGTGCTATGTTTATATTAAAAATTTCTGCTGGTGAAATATGGATCTGAGACTTTGCTCATTCATTTAAACCTCATAGTTAATAGGCAGTAGTGGAAACGTACCATGTGCATGATTATTGCAGTGACCTGATTTCACATGCACTTCTTATCTGACTTCTGATTTAAAAAAAAAAAGAAAAAAAAGAATTATATATAAAATTGATTTTGGAAGCCCTGTGAAGGAGAAGGAAACCACTTATTTCAACCCCCAAATTCCTCAGAGCTGTAGAAACATTGTCAAAGTAATTGTAGCCTTTTCAAATTTTTTTTTCTGCATAGATTTCTTTCTGTGTAGTCTCAGAAAAACTGTGCTCTGTTGATGGATGTCATTGTTTTTTTTTTACTTGTGACAAATATCTCCCAAGGTATTGTTTGAGTGATGTAGAATTGGTTCATGTGTAAAATTCTAGCTTTTCCTGAATACTTTATCATGAATATGTGCATGCCAGGTTCTTCTGGATTAAGGTGTTACACCTTTAGTGGTTTGCTGTGGCATATCATGTTAATCATTTTTTACTGTAATTTAATCATCTTAATTAAAACTGAATTGTGGAAAGTAATTTGGGTCTGGAGAGCAGTGGGGTTTGTATTTGTATTTTTTTTGTCTTGTTAGATGATGGTAATGGTCTTGGCAAGGTTCTGCTAAAAATTAGCACAGTGTATAAAAACTCATGTTGCCAAGTTAGTCCAGTATTTCTCCAGTTAATTGTGGCCTTGAAGGGTATAATATAAAAGGTCATCTTTGTTAGTGAACTGCAGGCTTCTCCTGCGAGACAGAAATTCATGTCCTTATCAAGGATGAAATCTTGGCTCCTTGGTTACACAATTGAGCTTTGCTATAATGTGGACATCATTAGGCTCTTTATTAAAGCAGAGGAACACTCTAATCAATCTTGGTGCTTTGCTTTCTTAAATGTACTTCTGTATCTGAATTTGCCTTATGGCTTCCCTTTCCTTTCCTGCTCCATGAACCCCTTGAAGGAAAAAGGTCTGAAAAATGATGTGGGATAAAAAGTTGCTGGTTTCCTCTTTTTGGGGTGTTTCTTTCCCAGAAAGCTTCTGATTGTGACCTGGGTTATGAGAGCTGGGATATTCAACCTCCTCATCTTGTGTTGAGAAGTAGGAGGAGACATTCTGGAAAGAGAAACCACTCAGTTTGGTTTGTGCTCTTAAACAATTAAAAAAAACAAAACATAAAACTCCACGAAACCAAAATTTATTAGTGGTTGGCATTACTTTTTCTTTAAACCCAAACAAAAGGGGTTTAATTGTTTTTTTTTGTCTTAAAAAAAAGACTTCTACCCTAACCATCTTTCTGTTTCTGTGGCACACGGTCATGGGGCAGAATTGTGGGGGAAAGAAAGAGGTTTGTATTGTGCTTTTATTCCATTTTTGTGTTCTGAGATTTGTTTTCATTGGGATGTTGGCACTCCCAGGAACGTATTTTTGTGGCTCTGACTTGTGCATTGTAAAACACAGCCAACGCTTGCCATTTCTTTGTTCAACTGCTGTTTCTTTAGCCAGCAGATATTTTTCCAGTTGGAAAGATAAATGGATCTTTCCCAGTTACTGGCAGTTAGATCTGACTTTGCACAGCTATATAAGTTAGATATGTGCTTCAGCAGAGCTTACTTCTCAGGGTTTTGCAGAGTCTAGAATCTGGTGGCTTCCATCACCTCTGTTTGGATGGACGATGTGACAAACACTGCATAGTTTTGCAGTCACTCTGTGTTTGTACTGTGGCTCTGCTCAGATAACTATGCCTTTAAAAACAAGTAAAAACTGGAAAAGAGTCTGTGCTGATGGAGGGAAGTTCTATCCAGGGACTCTGGTATCTAACAACTTCTTTCAGGAGTCCTGCTTTCTCCTGAATCTGCTTACAGGGGCTCCCAGCCTCATGCTGGCATCTGCTTGCTGTGTGATGCATGCTGAGGTGCTGAGCGGTGTCAGAAATGGGCTGTGCACCCCCTCATTTACAACTCCCTGGCTGGTACTTCCCCAGTTCCTGCCTAATGGATACATGTGCTCTTCAGGAGCTCTCCCCTGGATTCCCTGGTTCCTGCAAAAATTTGCTCCTTGAGTAATTAGGAGAACTGAATGTTTCTGCTCTGGAGGGGTGATCTTCCTCGGGCTGTGAGTTTCTAATGAAAACTTTAGGTTATGAATGTGTCATCATCTCATTACTGTTCCTTACTGCGTGGCATCCTGTTGGTCTAAGGTACTTTAGCTGTCTTCAGCCTAAATTGAGTGCTGCTTTTGGTATTTATAAACTCTACAGCTGCTAAACCAAGCCAAACCTCCAGTTTCAGCAATGGCAGCAGGGTTGAAGACAAGGAGTTGTCTCTAAGGAATACAGTCTATTATAGGTTGGGTATAAATCGACCTCTGACTTGGGGGCGTTGGGAGGAAAATTTCCTTGGGGACTAGTAATCCAGAATCAGTCTCCTATAAATCTGCTTGGATCTTCTCCTCAAGTATGTGGAGGTACTGGAGAGCTGATTATGGATGTAGACCATGGATCCGGGAGTGTGAAATACTGCTGCTCATCCCCTTCCATCACCACACTGGACAGACAGGTCCGAGGAGCAGATTGTTTTCAGTGTGGTAGAAGTGATGAGTTCATTGTTCTGTTCCCTCTCTCCCTCCCTCCCTCCCAGTAAAACCTGCAGCCTTGGCTTTAGATATTGGGACTTGAAAGCAGACAGCAACAAATATAATGAGGTTGGTTTTGTTTTCTGAGGCTTCAGGTGCAAGAATGCACGTTAATCATGTTTTTTGCTTTTCTGTATTTCTTTTCCCATTCCTTGAGGGCTGGAAAATGTTTTTCTTAAAATTAAAAGCAATGTTTTACACCTTCTAAATGACCCTGAGGGATGTAGCAGCAAAAATTCAGCTCCTCACGGGGTAGTGAGAAATCCTGGGAAGGAAGAACAGGGCAGGAACCGATGCCACCGTATCTGCAGGGACAGGTTGGCTCTTGTCAGTTCCTTTCTTCAAACAAAGGGTGTTTTTGTTGTTTTATGGTACCACCCTGTTGCCAGCAGCTGTCTTGGTGCTGCAGGATCAGGCACCTCCTTTAAGGTGTTGGACTTGCCCCTACCTGGTGTTGGTCACCTCCTTTTCATACCTGTGTCCATCCTGGTTTGCTCGCTGCTCAGATGCAGTGTTTACAGGAGGTTTCTCCTAATGGGAAACATGCCCAGGAGCAAGTTTGGTTTGTGAGTCTTTATTAACCTTTTTGTTTTATCACTTCTTGTGCAACTTGCCTACTTCTCTCATTATTTGGGTTGTTTTGCCTTTTGTTTGTGTCCTCTCCACCTTTCTTTCTCTTTACAAGAAATTGTCTGTTCCAGCTTCAGTAATTGTTTCCTCACTTACCAGAACAAAAGCAGCTGAGCCTGGTGGATTTTTTTGCTTATGTGTGTGCAGGGATTTTGCCAGGGTATTTTTATGGACACTGCTGCTGAGCTCATCAGGGCAGGAAAGCCAGGCTCTGGTAGAGATTAGATATCTTTACTGATTTTTATCTCCAGTTTGCATTTGCAGGGAAGTCAATCTTCACAGTTCAGTGGAGGAGTGATGGGGGCTGTGGGCAGGGACCCTCTTGCAGCATCTCCATCACTGGAGATCATCCTGCTGTGATGGTCCTGTTGGTCCTTCAATGAACTCTTCCCTTCCCCTCCCCAAGGGCCTCTTGCTCCTCACAGCTGGAGGAGCCAACCTGGAAAAACCTGTCCCTGCTCTTTCCCCACTGAGGGTAAAATCCTCTCCATTGCCCAGAGAAGCTGTGGCTGCCCCTGGATCCCTGGAAGTGTCCAAGGCCAGGTTGGGCAGGGCTTGGAGCAACCTGGGATAGTGGAAGGTGTCGCTGCCCATGGCAGGGGTTGGGATGAGATGATCTATAAGGTTCCTTTCGACCCAAACCATTTGGGGATCTTCTGGCTCGCTCACTGGGGTTCTGGTGACAACTTGCAATTAGTCTATTCTCCTTAAAATCATAAAAGCTTTTTATTTATCTATCTCCTGAGAAGATGCTTGTGGGTGGATGCTTCCAATGTTTTTTGCTTATTTCTTTTCCTGCTCCTTGTCTTCCAAGAGCCCTGGAGGGGAGCTGAATCAAACCCTCTGGCTGGAGCATCCCTTGTCCCGGGCTCATCTCCTCTTCCCAGCATGACCATGCTTGCCACATTTTTTTTTGCAGTGCCTGTTGTGATTAGATCCATTTTGGCTGCAATTCGTAGACATTGCAGGGCTCTCTGGTGTGACACTCATCCTTCCCCCATCCCCTGGGAATCTGGGACACCGTTATCTGCTGCAGCTCTGTTGTTTGGTATAGGATGAGCTGCCGGGAGTTTGATCCCAAACAGGCAGCAGGTAGCTGGACTGAATTAAACTGGGAATGCCCTACTAACCCCCTTCTCCCTCCCCTCATGTCTTTGGAAATGTCTTTTATCTGGACTGTAAATTAAATTATTGTTGTTGATGTGCCTTCAAAGAAGCAGCAAGAATGAGTTGATGGGAGCTCCTGAGAGAGGTCTTCCACAAAAACCTCCTCTTAGTAAAATGTTCTGGCATCTTTTTTCCTTTCTTCCCTAATTTTTTCAAAGCTAGAATGGAAATAATAATTCAGTGTTTTCAACTTCCATTATACATTTATAGAGAAATAAAAGTCCTATAAATGTCTGAAGTATTATCTCTTCTTGCAGGCTTCATTGTAAAAATATTTATTGAGGTTTCATGGGCTTAAAGTGTTGTGGTCAGCACCATGAATGTAATGGTTTTGTTTAGGTGTTTCTTCTTCAATGCCACTTTAAAAAAAGCCCCAAAACCAAAACAAAGCAAGAAAACCCTCATAGTTTGTTTCACTGGCTTTCTGGTGTTTATTTACCACAGATGAACCTGAAAAGGAAAAGCAGCAGTTCCTTTCTCTTGTCAGAGCTGATCTAGCACCAGAAAATGTATTTAAAATAATACTACGTTTTAGTGGCATATGAAGTTTGTTTAAAAAGATAAGGTATAAAAGGAATAGTTTTTTGAAGGATGTTTTTCTTTGCTTTGTTGTTTGTTAGGGTTTTTTTGGGGGGAGGGAGGAAGTGTTGGTTTTTGTTTGTGTTTTTGTTTGGTTGGTTTTGTTTGGGTTATCATAGCTTTGGAGCTTTAGAGGGTCCAGTTCCCAGGGAAGAGAAGGAAGGGGAACATGGAGCATTAACACGATTTAGAGAGGAAGGAGTGGAGTAACGGGAAGATTTGCAGGAAGAGAGACAAGGTGGCCTGTCAGTGCTTCCATTATTTTTTGTTTGTCCTCTTCTGCCTCCGGATCTTGATATCACATGACTTAACATTGATGGATGGAGCACTTAACACTGATGGATGGAGCACTTCTCCTGCTGGGAAAGGCTGAGAGAGCTAGGATTGTTCAGCCTGGACAGGAGAAGGCCTTGCTGTGACCTTATGGAACCTCAAGGGGCTGCAGGAGAGTTGGAGAGGGACTTTGGGGTGGGCATGGAGGGATGGGACAACGGATAATGGCTTTCAACTGAAAGAGGGGAAATTTAGATTATGTATTAGGAACAAATTCTTTACTGTGAGGATGATGAGGCCACAGGTTTCTCAGAGCGTCTATGGATCTCTGTGGATCCCATCCCTGGAAGTGTTCAAGGCCAGGCTGGATGTGGTTTAGTGCAACCTGGTTTATTGGAAAGGGTCTCTGGCTATGGCAGGGAGGCTAGTACTACATGACTTTTAAGGTCCTTCCCACCCATATTCTATGATTCTATTATTTTATGATGTCTGCATCTCCTACACATCTGTTTATCCCTCTGCTAAACCCTTCCTGTTGAAATGCTGGACAATTTCCTGTTGAAATTTCACCTCTAGGGGCTGGACTTGGGCACATGGGGGTGCAGGAAGGTGGTGGCACACACTGGGCTCTGGACATGCTTGGAGGCTGGCCTGCACAGGGGGTTATTGAAGGTTCCCTGGGATGTGAATTAGTGATTATTAAGTCACAGGGAGGTGTTCCTGAGCATTCTCAGTACTGATGCCCCTTTGAATTTCTCCTGGAGACGTTGATGTTTCTTGTCAGATATGTAGCTGAGAACAGGCATGGACAGTGAATGGGGCATTTGTAGAAACCAGAGCAGACCTGGAAATCCACAATGTTCAGGAAATACAGGGGGGAAAAGCAGCTTGAAAGTTATGTAAGTGTCTCAGGCTTATATCTTTTTATGAGATGTAGATACCTAATTTTTTCTTACTATTTCCCTCTCTGTAAAGGCATGAGGCTCAACTCTCTTGTGAGCTGTGGTGGCATTCAGCCAGGCCTGGATGCTGGGGCTGACGCAGATCAGATTTTGGTGCAAGAGATAGACTTTCTGGAAGTGACTGATGAACTAATTCCCCTCCTTTGTCAGTAAAAGTGCAAACTTTGGAAATCTCGCCCCTGCGTTGGCCAAGAAAAGACAAAACCCAGTTGTGGAGAGTTTCTGTAACAAGGATATTGCTCCAAAACACAGCAGTGGTTTTGTTTCTTGCCTCTCCAGAGCACATTGCAACTTCTCAAGTGGTTGTGGGGGCTGACATGTTTTTCAAGTAAAAAAATCGTATTTTCTGCAAAACACGGAGGTCACTGTGTGTACGTGCAAACGTTCCATGGACAAAGGGAGTAAGCTAACCTGTGTCCTTCCAGGCTTCACCTCAGCTGATCTGTACCACATGTCCTTCAAGGTAAGCTGGGTAAGTGGCTCGCAGTCAGAGCAGGGGAAGAGAAATCCCATTTGAGGCTGACCTGATGCCATCTGACGTTTTGCTTGTTTGAAAAGAGGAGGTTTGAAACGGAACTGGCAGGGCTGGTTTGGCGTTGCTTTAGACCCTTACAACATATTCGTCTTCAGGTTGAATTACAGCTGTGTAAAATGGGGCTTTTTTCACTCTGTGGTGAAGACTTATTTTTCTTCCATGGGTCTCCTAAAAGACAGGCTTGGTGCCTCATTTGAAGCAGTTGGGATGTTGTTGTGTACTTAAACTTGTGCGTCCATTCTGTCAAACAGAAACCTCCTTAATGATCCTCTGCTTAGGTTTTATGGATGATGTGGTGCAAGATCCCTTGTAAGTTGGACCAATACATTCTTGCTCCCTTTTTAGCCCTCTATTGTGGACAAGCTGTAAATTAGCAGTGTGCTTCCAAGAGGAAGGAGATTCCAGTGCATCCTGCCTGTCCTCCAGCAGTCTCTCCCCTAGGAAGCATTCAACCAGGGGTTACAGAAAATAAAGCACCTCTCCATACTGATTTTTTTTTTCAATGGAGTCTAATGTTTTTAAGCCTGGGTAGGACTTTGCTCTGCTTGGTTTTTTTAGTCTTTGTATAACGGCGTTGGCTTTGAGGCATTGTGATACTTTCTGTTGACTTTGTGCCAGGGTGAGGCTTTCTTGAGCCTGCCATCCAGCTTTGTGCCAGGGTGAGGCTTTCTTGAGCCTGCCATGCAGCTTTCCATGGCTGTACAGTTTGGATCATGCCAATCAGCAGGCAGCAGATCCGAGCGCTCCCGCCTTGGCGTGGGAGCTGCTGCGTGCCCTGCCCTTATTCCAGCTCCTGGTGCTTGGACTGGCAGAACAGGTGCAGGGATGTTTGAGGCAATGAAATGCCTGTCTTTGGGAGCAGAAGTTGCTGAAAGATCGTGTTTTTCTCGGTTTTCATTGGCACGTGTGGTGTCTCCAGGAGGAAAGGCAGCAACTTCTGAGTTCATTGCGTTTCCCAAAATCCAGCTGCTGGCTGGGGAGCTGGCTGCTCCTCTGCCCCATCTATATCCCCCTTGGTGCAGTGGTGTGCTGGGCTGGGGTTACATTTCTCCCTGTGTTCTCTGCTGGGTGCAGCCAAGGAGTGGGAAGAGCCAGAAGGAAGATCTGATGGTCCCTGTCCCTGGAGGATTCAGGGACGGGAGCTCTGCAGCCACAAGTGAGCTGGGTGCTCTGCTCTTACACTTTCTGCACACATTTCCTTCTACAGTTGCACCTCATCCAGCATTCTTGATTCTCCTTGTCCCAGCACTCATCTCCCTGATTCCCTGCTGGGTGCTCTTTAACCACACTGTAATCCAGACATTGGCTCCCTGTGGTTTGTGGACCACCAGCCAGGCTGTGGGACAGGAGCCACTCTCCAGGGCGCTGCTGTGGCCTTGGGGACATGCACACACGGCACAGCCATCCCCCCAGGTGGACATCAGGATGGCCAAAGGGCTGTGGGGGTTGCAGCAGGAAGGTGAAAGAGATCTGGGGATCCTCAGGGAGTCGCCCCAGGGAAGCAAGGAGGCTTGGATACATTAGGAGGGTGCACATGGTGGCTCTCCTGTACCCCTTGTTTCCAGGCACTAGTGTGTATTTGGGAGAGGCAGTCAGGATTTTCCTTCTAAGAAATTACTGCTTTGAGTAAAAAATTCCCAGTGTGGAAAAGCTGCTGCTGTCCTGGTAGAATCACGTTTGAGAATGCCATCTAATGTGAAATCACAGCTGAATCAAGATTTGCATCTTTTTTTTTTCTTCTTTTTTGGTTTTGTTTGCATTCCTAAAAATCATCCAGACATTTTCTCCTCTTTAAAAGCAGCAGTGCTCAAACCTCTCCAGCTGCTGTTACGAAATGAGTGAGTTATTCTAGCTAAATTGAGTAGATTGGACTGGAAACACTTCTGGAAATACTATGCAGGTTGTGGACCAGCTGTTGGCAAAAACAGCCAGGGTTTCATACACATAGTGGCTCCCAAAAAAAGAAACAGTATTTTGCCATAGTGATTTTCCCCTCTATTTATTCTGCCACAAGCTCAATCCTGCACTTTTTAATAGAAGTTTGAGCTGTGTCAGCACTAGGAGAGGGCTGTAAGTCTGCAGCATGAAAGGGCAGTTATTTCCTTCGTGGTGGTTATGTCCTGTGCCTCCATCAGGCAGTTGGTGACCTGAGACAATGGCATGTGTGAAAGGACAGAGAGGAGAGAACTGCTTTTCTTCTGATAGCAGAGTTTTCCTTGTTTTTCCATCCCCCAAATGAGGTGACTCTTCCTCTGCTGCACTCAACTGGTGGCCCAGCAGCAGAGGGAGTAGAGAAAAAGTTTGCAGCAATTGAGATAACTCAGCAGAACATGCAGTGGGGAGCAGGAGGGGTTCACTGGGGACAGGTACACCTGTGCTGATCCTAATCCATCTTGGCACTTGTGAACATCTCTGTTTCCCCTAGTGGTCTCTCCACATCTGCCTCAGTCTGATGCTCTCAGGCCCAGTCCAGTGTCTCAGAGATTTTCTGCCTTCCCAAGAGTTTATCTGAACCCTTTAATTGAGAGCAGTGGCTGTGCATTGGAGGCTCACCATCCTCCTTCCCAGGCCAGGTGGGCTGGATGGGGCTGAGCACAGGACAGCCACAGAGGTTTCTGAGTTACTCTTCTCTTGCATGCATTATCAAAAAATTCTCCCAGCAGCATCTTCAATCTTTCCCTGGGAAGAATGCTATTATCAAGAAAAATGGAGAGAGACAAATTCTTGTTTGTGAAGCATATGTCCTTTTTGACTCCTTAAATATTTCTCCTCTCCAGTTTGAGTCAACTCTTAATCCATCAGGTTTTCAATCAGGCACACACAGAGAGGAATTTTGTTCTTGTTTTCTTGCTGCACTTGCTTGTTTTCTGTTGTCAGGTACCAACCCAGTTCAGCATGAGGCAGCTACTCTGCCCAGGAGCAGCACAGTCCAGACATAGCCTTATCCCACTACTGGGGTGATCTACTGAGTGAATCCAGCTTTAATGCTGTGCTTTCAGGGGTGTTCTGCTATTTAAATAGGGCCACAAAGATGATTGAAGGGATGGAACACCTCCTCTCTGGGCAATTTTGAGAGATTTGGGATTATTCAGCCTGGAGAAAGCTCTGGCACGATCTCCAGTATCTGAAGGAAGCTGGCAAGAGATCTGGAGAATGTCTTTTGACATGCAATGATAGGAGAAGGAGGGATGATTTCATGAAAGAGAGTAGGTTCAGATTGGGTATTGGGAAGAAATTCTTCACTGTGTGGATGATGAGGCATTGCAATAGGTTGCCCAGAGAAGGCCAAGTTGGATGGGGATTTGAGCAGTCTGATCTAGTGAAAGGGTATCCCTGCCCATGGCAGGGAGGATTGGAAATAGATCCTTCAAACCCAATCTGTTCTAGGATTTCTACGATATCTGAACATAAGAGGCACCTTTTCCCCACTCTCCTAAAGGAAAAATCTCCAAATGCTTTGAAGTGTTGTATTCAAGGGTCTGTAACTTCCTCCAACCAGTTGACCAAGAGGGTGACAGAGCTGGGGAGGTGCTACTGGTTGCATCCCATCTAAAGTTGCTAAAGTTCTGAGTCCTTAGAACCACTTTGAAATAATCTTTGCAGATTGAGAGATTCCTGTCTGCACTGAGGAAGGCATTTAAAAGCAAAAGAAGAGGTGGATGCTAGCCCCTCTGTCACTCCACAGAAAACCCTGGAAGTGCTACAGCTCCTTGCAGTCTTGGCCAAAGTCTTGATTCCATTTTGATGCACTTTAGCAAAAGTGGGATACTGGGAGTGTTGGCAGCTCATTTCTTATTGCAGAGTGGCAGCTGCACAGTGCAGATTCCCACAGCTGACTGCAGTATCAAAATAAGGTTTTGAGGTGTTGCTTGTGGTCTAACAACACGTGGCTTTCAACAACAGCTCTGCTTCTGGGGAAGGCCAGGTGATGGGGAGCTGTGACAGCACCCAGGTAGGCGTGTTGTGCTGGGAAGGCAAGAAACTGCATCTTCCTTGCTGTGCTGTGAAGTTTGCTGGAGATAAGACACACAGGGTGATTGTGGTGACATGGTTAGGTGACCTCCCAGGACCTCGCTTAACTGTGGGTGAGAACCCCACTGCTTTGCCTTTCTGATGATTTCAGAGGGGTAGAGCTATTGTGCAATTGTAACCTTGTGATAAAAATAAAATTTTGAGGAAGTTTTACTTTTTAGCTGCTTTATCTTAGCTTATTTTGCTGTTTGAATGAAAACACTCCATTTCATTCTGGTGTGCACGGGGTCAGAGACCCTGCATACCTTGTCTGGAACCCAAAGGCACTCAGCAAACTCCCAGGAGAGCTTTACTTGGGTGCACTTGGGACTCTGGTATGCTGATAAACTGCTCCAAAATGCCATGTGCACTCTGGCTGGGGATTTTTGCTGGGGACTCCACGTGCTTTGGAAAGCACTGCTCTGCTCTAGGCAGGAAAACAAGGATCTGAGGGGGCTCAAATTGCTGTGATCGACCTCGGAAATCCTCTGCCTGGCTGTGTTGAGTGAGAGCCTTGCTCTTGGCGTCGGTGGGGAGGGATTTCACCCTTTGGAAATGTTTCAGAAGCATGAAATGCTGTCCCTCCCAGCTTGCCGACCGTGCTGGGCTGAATTTTCCCCCTGCCCCATCTCACCAGGGTAATTTTACATCTGCTAAAATTTTCCCCTTGTACTTTTCAAATCTGCATTACCAGCACAAATTGTTTTCTCTTCTCTCTCTCAGGTGTAAAAACCCATTTTGAGTGGCCGGTCTGCTTTCCAAGGAGTTATTTAGGCACAGTAGGTCATCAATGTATCGCACATATTACGGCCATGCCTTGGCATTTGTTTTGCGTTTGTAATCCAACACCCAGCTGCTTCGGCCTCAGACTCCAGGCAGCTATTTAGTGCTTCAGCTTGTGCTGAGGAATGCATTGTGGTGCTGTTTACTTCGTTATGTGCAAGGCTCAGATGGAGTACAGTGAGCTTCAGTTAAGAAAAAAACAACAAACCCAACACAGCAACCAAAGCTGAAAACCCAGGGTAGAAAATAGGCTTAATATAGCTATTAAGTCAGGGTAGAGGGACCCAACAGAGAAAATTTGGGTTACACTCTGCAGTCATTGCAAGCATTCTTGCTGATGAAAGCAGAGATTACTTACAGTGCAATAGGGAACTGGACCAAAAAAAAAAAAAAATCCATCTACTCCTCTGCTGCAGCTGTTCTGTTGCTTCTCCATCTCTGGCTGAGCAAAAAGCACTGGAAAACCCCACCCCAAGCAGTATGTGGGGCTTTCCTCTGGGAATACTCAGGTTTTGCTGGTCCTGATCTAGGTTAACGTTTCAGTTGCAGACTTTGGAAGGCTTCACCCAGCATTTCCACCTCCCCAAACCCTCCAGTTCCCACAGAAGTGCTACGGGGTCAATCACCCCATTCCTTGATTTGAACCTAGTGAAAGTGTGTGGAGCCAAGGCCAGTTGAATTCATTACATTTAGCTGGATAATTAGGATGCTGCTGGTTACATAAGGGGTAGTAGTAAGCAAAGCTTTTGATCAGCTGACGAGGATTTTGCACGTATTCCTGCTGAGGCTCTCTAAGGCTCCCGGGGGTGAGGAGCACTGGTGGCTCCTAAGCGGATCTACGGTACGGAAACCTTGCTGCTCTGGGAGAAGGGGGAGAGGGCAGAGCTCCTCCTGCTCTCCAGCAGGTGAAGGCTGTCTCAGTGGTGTTTTCTTGAGTAGCTTCTCATGGCAGAACATGTTCTCTCTGAAATGAGGAGTGATTAACGGGGGGCTATTCCCGTCCCTGTGCAGCAACAGCTGGCGTTGGAGGAGGGGTCAGAGGATGCAGAAAAATTCAGAAAGCTGAGCCCCTCTCCCTGACTGTCACTCTTGTGGGTGAATTTGGTGGGGTCCAGGTGGATAGCTGGACTCCCAGTTTAGGCTGACTGCAGCAGGGGTGCATGCTGGTGTTGCAACATAAAGAAATGCTTTTCTGGGCTGGAGCCTCAGCAAATGCAAGTGTAAGCTCATGGAAGAGCCACTGCACTGCACTGACACCTCCAAATGCTCCAGCTGACAGGGCAGCATGCTCAGTCATAAAGCTTTGGTGGTCCAAAGAGGTAGCACATGGTCAGGTCACTTCATGGTTTTACTGGAAGTGAGTGATAACCTTCTCCTCATGCATTTTAAAGCCTGAGCCCATTGAACTGACATTTCTTTAAAAAATAATGGATGGCCTGAAAAGAATAAAGGTGGGATTAGGATACAAATCTCATGACAGCTTGGCTGTGTGAACAGTGCACAGTAGGTTAGTGGTTTTTTTAGATATTGGGGCTAGAGAACAGTAATTCAAGTTTTAGGTTGGGACTGGTTTTGGTTTATTTATTTTTCCCTTGTTTGATTTACCCATTAGCCACTGAGCTTTTTAAAGATGAGATCATCTCCAACTTAAACCATTCTGTGACTGTTTTTTAGCTTCTCATGCTTTTTGTGGTCAAGAAACAAGTGGCATTCCATGTGATGGTACAAGAATACATCCAGGTAGGCCTGGAGTGCTGGATGGTCACAGTTATCCAACAGAGCAGGTTTAAAATGCATTTGGGTTTAAATGAGTAAAATGTCCCTTGACATATGTAGCTGCCTCTGGCTTGGCATTTATTTTTTGGGTTCAGAGATCTGCTTTAAGGCTCAGGTGCCACACATTTTTCAGAGATGCCATTATATCCAGTAAGCAAACTATGCTGGGCTCTGGGAAGGATTTAATGAGTAAAGGTTGGATCAGTGACCTTTTCCACGTGTATTGTTTTGGATGTGATCCTGGTGTAGAGGCTGGTGTCTGAATGCCCTGCATTAGTGCCCAGAGTCAGGGCTTTATCAGCTGACCTCAGCCTTGCTTATCTAATCCTGAGGCAGGAGTTCAGTTTCACTGCTAAAAGGTGAAAAGCTTTTTCTTTTTTCCTTTTTTTTTTTTTCATTTTTCCCCCCTTTCCCCCCCATCTCTTATTTTTCCCCTTCCTCCCCTTTTTTCTTTTCTTCATAGGCATCATCCTTTAGAAACTGCACTGTGTTCCCATGTTGAAAAGAGAGGAGAAAAAGAAAAGAAATCTAAGCCTATTTATAACAAGGCAAATAAGAAGAACCAGTATTTCATTGAGAAGGGACTAAGACATCCCTTAATTCCAATAAGCTCTTTGTCCTTTGCAGTAGCAGTAAAGAAGGATCTTCCTGTCTCAAAGCTGATGCTCCCAGAAGGGTTTCCTTCTGTCTTTAGATTCGGAGAGGTGTTGGATCCTGCAGATGGCTTGAGCTGTGAAATTGTTATTATCCAGCTATTTCTGTAGTGGAGGGCAGGTAGAAGTGGCTGTGTGGATTTTCTCTGCCTGTTTTCCCTGTCAGGGTATGTTCAGTCTCTTATACTCTGCAGTGGCTTTCGTTAAGGTGGTTTCCAAGCAATAGCACCTCAGTCATTTTGTTTTCTTTCTTTCTTTCTTTCCCTTTCCCTTCGACTTTTCTGTTGGCACATCTCAGGTTTGAGAAGAGTTGAAGAAACCTAGACACATTTTCTGTGTTTTCTCACCTAACCTGCCAATCTTTCTCTGCAACCTGAGACCAACTCCTACCTGTGCCCCATTTTTCTAGACTCCCAAACCTTTGCAGTACCAGGCTTAAAAAAAAAATCCCCTAGCTGATGCTTTCTTATATGTTATGGGATAGTCTAAAAATAGTGCTCTGCCCTTTTTAACAGAACCATGTATTATTAAAGAAGGAGTGAATAGGCAATGGAACCAGAATAAAATCTCTCTTCTTCTCACTGAGGAGAAGCTTTAAAAACCTCTAAGTGAAAATATTTGACCCTTTTGAAAACCAGAGCTTCTCCCTGGGGACTGCAGTGTAAACTTTGAATTTCTGAGCTTGTGGGGAAGTGCTTGTTTACCTTTGCAAATTCAGTACCTGGGTGATGAGTGCATTTTTTTGGTTTCTTTTTCTTTTTTCCCCCCACCAAGAGGAGCAGCAGCAAGGATGGAGCTGGAACAACCCTCCCTTCCCTACCTCTGTGCCCTTGTGTTTGTGCCAGGTGCTCGTAGGTGGTTTATACATAGTGATAACGGGGCCAATTGAATTTATCTCGGGATGCATAAAGCACTCCTAAACGGGGCTGGCGGCACCTGACACTGCGCAGTGACTCGGGGGGAGCTGCGGTGTAAAATGACACCACGCTGCTGCCGGGGCATCCTGGATTGGCTCCTGGCACAGATGGAAGCGAACAAGATGCCCTGTGCCTGTTCCTGTCTGAATGACCGGTTGGGACAAATTATTGCAGGGTGTTTCTAAGCAGCAGACTCTTCTCTTTGGCTCAGTTTTCTCTGTGTGGTGCTGGTTGAATAACAGTGTGTGTAATAAGCAATTAATGTCTATACATTTAATTTTAGAGGACACTGTAAATAACAGGTTTTACTTCCCTCCCTCCCCCAACTGTTGCATTGAATTTCATTCTCTTTAATTATACTAACAAATGTGGGGAAAATTATAAATATTTATAGTGGAATGAGTGGCTTTATTCCATGAGTGAGTGAATGTCCCAAGGTTGATTATAATCTTCCATTCAGTCACAAATCAAAAATATCTATTATACAACTTCAAGAATGAAATCCTAAACTTCTGCCAAAGGCAGAATGAAGCAACTTCAGATGTCGGGAATGTTGTTAATATGAACCGTGGTGTGACTGGCCAATACATTCTGTTATCCTTCTTTCTGAGCAGCTAAAAAGTGAATTTTATGGCTGTAATTCTGGTGTGACAGTGCATTTTAGATGCTGCCAATAACTAATTTTTGAAAAACAAATGTCAGGCATTGTGCTTTGACACTGACTTTGATTCAGCTCATCTCTTTTAATTTGTTAAAGGATATTTAGCCAGGCATATGAAATGATGGGAACACAAGTATTTTTCCCACGTTTTTTTTTTTGTTTGTTTTTTTTTTGCATTTATTGTAAAACCCCTTCTTTCAATATTAGATTTATTTCCCAGGTTTCTGCAATCTGGGTTTCTTCCTGCATCCTTTCCATGCATGCTGGTCACAGGAGAAGCCATCCTCCTGGCAGACCAGGGTGTTACTGGAAATGCTGTATATCCATTCGTCTTGAAAAGTATTTATTAGCAGCATAACCATTTGTATGTCCTCAAAATGTTTTTTTTACCTAGATTTTTGCCTTTTTTTCTCATTTGAGAAGTGCTGTGCCATTACAGAGGAGGCCTTGCTGAATGGCAAGAACAGTTTCAAGTGGAACTGTGGATGAGTGGACATTGATTGCTTGATGGAAAATAAGAGCCAAAAGTTTGATATAGTTTAAAACTAGTTAGTTTTCATCACCATGTTCCTGCTTTTGCTCTATGACTCTATGGCTGAGGAGAAAGGAAAACATCTCAGCTTTCACTACTGAATGTTTGATTGTCACTTCAGTGTTAGTGCTGTGAGCAGCTCTTGGTGGATGAATTCCTCACACTGTGTTCTATGTTTCTGTTAAACTGCTGGGACTGGTTCTGTGGGCTCTGCTTGTCTATTTCCATCAAGCTGCTCCAAAGAGGACCTGCCTGAGCTTTTTACAAATGAAGGATAAAAATCATATGTATCTATATGTGCGTATGTATGTCTATATATATACTTATATAAAAATATAAAAAAAGCATTGCAGCTATAACCACTGAGTAATGGTCTGTTTGATTAAAATATTCCATAAAAAGAAATATAGAGAAGACTTTCAAACCTTCTTTCAGATCTTTATTAGCTATTCTTCTTTGTATCATCCAACTGCTGTAAGAGAGCCAGGTAGATTTTTAATGGTGTGGATTGTATTTTATAAAGAGCCCAGCATAATAGAGTCCTAACTGGAGCCTGTAATAGAGACAGTGATCATTATTGGCAATAAAAAGTGGCAAATTTGCTGGAGGTGTCTTGTGATTTTATAACTTCAGATGTCTATCTTAACACTGTGCTTAAATAAATGGGGCTCAAATTAGGAATTTTTGGTTAGCCTAATATTCTCACAGGTTTCATGATTTGTTTTGACTTTGAAGAGCTGAAATAAATTCAGTTTGGTTTATCACTCTTCTTTATTATTGAAGCAGACAGAAGTGGCAGTATTTTCTAAGTGGTCAGGTGAAATATTGGTTGTGTAACTTTTTTATTAGGTGCCTTCAACTGCAAATAACAGGTTTGAGTTGAAGCTTGAGTAGATGTCAGGCATAAATTTCTACCCTTTTTGTTGTTTTTTTCTTAATTTCTAGTTTTTAGAGTAAGTTGTAGTGATGGACAAATGGTATATGCTCTCTGACATCAAGGCTCCTGGCACTTGTTCCTTTGGCTTTTCTTCTCCACCCACCAACACTCCAGCCATCCCTCACTTCTTTGAACATCCCCCAGCCTTTCCTTTTCCCCTCCACCATGTTCTCCATCCCCAGTATCACACAATCTGTTTTTAAACTCCTTTCCCTCATCTTTCAAGCTCCATCCCTGGTCACTTAGGTGAATGTGTCATGTCACTTGGATGATTCTAGCCTTAATCATCCATTTGTCTGGCTCTGCTCTGGGTGTTCACAGCAGCTCTTTCATGTGCTCCTTAAATTGGTCCATGAAGATGCTGCTTCTTCCTTCTTGTTGTTCTTTAGGACCCCAAGCATCCTATAGAGGCTTGGTATTCACACACACTAGGAAGAAAGTCCTTTAGATTTACTTAGATAATTCAGAGAATTCTGGAGATAAAATTCCACAGGATGATAAGGGATCTTTCCAAACCCAATGAATGAATGAATGTGTAAAATCACATTGTCTGTGTGTCTCCTGGATTTCTGTTCTTACCTCTATTACTCTTCTTTTCCATTGTTTTTTCGCAAATTAAATTGCAAATGACAAAGTGGCAGAGCAGAGAGGGGGGAAGGGCAGGAACACTTCATAGGATCATAGAATCCTTAAGGCAGGAAAACACCCTCAAGATCATTGAGTCCAACCATTAACCCAGTAGTGCCAGGTGTCTCTAAGCACCACATCAACACATTTTTTTATGGTCCCTGCCACTTTGAGAGCTTTATCCTGTTCCAGACTTTTGGATACTGATTTAATTCCATAATATAACCATCCCCTGGCACCTTCCTGGGGCTACTTTGTGTTCCCTGCACGGGCAGGCAATTTCACGTCTTTTTTAAGGACCACAGTGACATTGTGATAATCAGCAAGGACTTCCTTCCTAAAGTTGGAGTAAGTTACTCATGGGGCATAATTGCTGGTAAGGCCCCTGATAGCACGAAATATTGATTGTGAAGTGCTTCCCTTCCATTTTAACCTCACACTGTGTCACACTGGGTCTCAATGGGCACGCCACTGGAAAGAGGACGTGTGCTCACCACAGTGGGAAGACTCAGAGTGCTCTTCTGTGGGCATTTGTCGTGTTTAATAAGGGTGATGTTCACTGGTTGATAGCACACACTGTCCCATTCCTCTTAGTGCTGATTTGTGCTTCCCAGTCCAGGAGGCTCCTGAGTGTGTGCTGAGGGTGAGAGCCGTGGAACCAAGAGCCAAGTGCAAGAAGGAGGGGGGAGCAAGCAAGGTCCTAATTTTTGTAAAGGAAAGCATGGCTGAACACCTGCTGTTCCCCAACAGAATAATATGAATTTGCATCAAAAAGGGGTCCCAATCAGTTGTGCTGGCTGCTTTTGAGGAGAGCAGTTGTGTCTGGAGGCATTCTGTTGGGGGAGATGTCTTCCAGTGAAAGCATTTTCCACACAAGGGCCGTGGGGCCCACCCCGCGGCTGGCATTTACAGAGGGGTGGAAATGCTATTTAAATTTCAAATGGCCTCAAGTTTTCACAGTTGCCATGTCAATAGATCAAGTTCCTTGAAATACATTTTAAGCGGAGTTTACACAGAGCCGCGGGAGCCCGCATTGACTCCAAGGGCTGCCTTTATTGTGCCTCCAGCAGCGGTAAGTCAATATGGCACATTGAAAGCAGCCCTGCTCTGCTGCTCAGTGAAAGTTAGCAAATTCCCCCCGTCTCCTTCCAACTCTTTTTTTTGGGTAGCAGCATGTTTAACTAGCTGAAATGGTCTTTTTTTCCCCCCTTCTTTCTTCTTCCTGACTCGTTTTGAGAAGGCGGTAATTAGATCAGGCTACTGAACTCATCACATCTTCCAAACGCCTGTCCCGGCACAGCTGAAAAACTGGAGTGATACAAGGGAAGGTAACAGGAAAACAAGTGGCACTGGGACAGTGCTGATAAGGGCAGGCAGTTGCTTAGTGCAGAACAATAGAAAATAAAACTTGGAAAACAAGACAGGCCAGAAGAGTGGTCATATTTCATTGTAGGAGGTGATGAAGGTTACAAAGCTGTTGTTCCAGGAACAACATCCTCTGGGAGTGACCTGATCTGACCCCCTCTCCAACTGCTACCCATGCCTAATTGTAATTCTCACTCATTTATCTTCCCTCCCTACCCAAAATACCTCCAAGCAGGTTTGGGGTTTGCAGCAGATGTGGGTTATGGGCAAAGACTGCAGGAGATGGGGCTGTCTCCAAAGAGAGGTGGGATGGACGTGGCTGCTCCTGGGAAAGGCTTGAGATGTTGTCATTAACTTCCCCAGCTGATCCAACAGAGTATGAGTGTACCTGACACAACTGCCATGGGTTAAAAAAACACCTGGATTTTTTTTCTGGAGGGACAGTGTGTGGAGCAATGCAGTGCTGTTGCTCATGGCTGATGCTGGAATCCAATTTTCTCACTGGTCTTCTGTTGTGTGTCCACATTTGGAACACGCAGTGGCTTTGCAGCACTGGAAACTGTTGTCTTTGATTTCCACCAGGCATGTTTGACACACTTCTGGGGATGCTGTGTGTGCTTCCCTCTCCATCACCCACTCGTGTGTGAAAAACCATCCTTTCTCCTTGGTGTGACCAGCATACAGACTGTCCCTTGTGGAATGCTCTTTAATTATTTCTCCCTGTGCCTTCCCAATGCATAGGTGAATCTGAACATCCCCATCTGTGGTGGGCAGATCTCAGCAGGTTCTGATTTTGAGTTTGGCCTGCTTTGATATTTTACTATCTGCAGTCTTCCCCCTCATGCTGGAGCAGCCTGTGAGGGAGCTGCAGCAGTCTGGAAGCTGGAGTGTAGACTTTGAATTTTAAATGCTCTGGTATGAGCTGTTTTGTTTCTGTTTGGATTGCACCTACTACTTCTATCCCCTAGTCCTCCCCTGCCAGGATAAATCACTCCTCAGGTGACCACGCATTTCCTGGGCAATACCATTAACTTGAGCAAGCAAAAGGATGACCTGGCATGGAGCCCTGGGGTGTTGGGTGCTGATGATTGATCCTTTGATTCTGCAACCCAGGGAATGTTCCCCTCCCTTTTCCAGGGCTCCAACACAGCTCTGTGACTGTGGTGCCCAAAAAAGGATGGTTAGATTTATATTCTACCAGAAATAGAGGGTAGCATGGCAGAAACATATGTCTTGATTTCTAAATGGGAAAAAAGAAAATATTTAGGAAGGAAAAGCAGTTCTGTGACTAATTATTTTTAATTGTTTTCTTTTTTTAAAAAAAAAGATCAAGATTGTTAGAGTGCTTCTTTCTTTCCAGAACATCTACAAGTGATCAGGCTACCAAACAGACTAATTAGATGTCAAATAGACTTCAGTTCTTAAATTGGTTTAGTTACACAATGCAAAACATCACATTGGGAAGCAGATGGCGTGTCATTTTTAATATGTCTTGTAACTTGCCTGAAACCACTTCAAAGTTTCCTTAAAGAAAATATTGTTACTACTGACCAAAAGAGATGCCACTGAGCAGCTCTCAGCATAACAAGAAAATGTTGGGTCAGTGTTTTGCAAACATTGTCAGTGCCCTCAGTGGCTTAAAAACAGAGGTATCAATTTAAAGGGGTTTATATTCAGTGGGTAAAGAGCTGGTGCTGTCTTAGAAAGTTGGGACCCTTTAACTGGGACCCAACTGGACACCAGAAAAAATGAAGGCTACGATATAATTAATTTTGAAAAATTCTTTCTCTCTCTCCAGACTATATAGTTCAATTGGCAAGTCTGTATGGTTGTGCCTTCCTTAGGAATGCCTTAGGAATGTGTTGCTCTGGAATCTAAATGATCCATTGAATAGGAATATGGGGAACAAGAAACACTGCAGCGGTGGGGGAACCCTTACCCTAATTTGCAAAAACATGAAAATGGCTCAATATCTTATAACTTGAGTCATTACAGCACTAATAAAAACAGCATTAAGTGCTGCCAGGCTGTTCCATTACAACTTTAATTACAGAAAGAGTAGGAAATGAGTGTTTGGGTGAAAAACAGCTTTAGGATGGCGGTGGAGATTAAGCAATACCAAATTGGAGGGAGAGCTGTGCTCAAGTGATCAAAGCTAGGAGATAACCTCAGCTGTATTTCAGATCCATCCCCAAAGCTATGCTTCAGTGGCCTTGGAAAGGGTTTTTGTTGCATGGGTAGAAAGGTCCATGAGATACCAACAATAGCAATGAAAACAAAGTCAGTAGTATGTGGAGGGATGAGATTTTTTTCTTAATAGACTATAATATATATGAAAGGTCAGTTTAAGTATCCTCAGATGATTTAATGGTTGAAGAAACACTTCTTTCCATTATAGATTTCACTAAATATTGTTAGAAGAGCATTGGTTTGGGTTGGAGTGAAAAATAGGAAATAAATCAGTGTAGCCAAAATAAGGCGGAGAGTTTAATTTCTCTCAAATATTCTTCTTTAATACACAGCTATTATTTTCTTCTTAGTTACTTAAAATTCTATTTCTAAAGGAAAGTGATAAATTCAAAGAATTAGTTTGAAATTAGTATCTTAACAAGTTGTGCAAACTTTGGAAATATCTTCTTCTAGCACAAAATAATAAAAAACCTAATAAAAAATAGAAGAATTTCCTTCTTCCCTTCCATCCCAAGCTCTTAAATGGCAGGAGGAGCAGGGTAAGCTTTGCCATGGGGCATCCTCATATCAAGGATGCTTAATTGCCTCTGAGTCTACTAATCTAATATATGAACAAATACCAAACTCATTAATTGTGTTGATTTAAAACCCATTTCCCCTCTTTTCTTTCTCCTTCCCCCTCCCCAAATCTCTTTACTTATTCATCCTGTTGGTGAGAGATCATCACCTCTGAAATTGGGTGATATATTGAACTTTTTTGGGGTTGGGAGGCTGTGGCTTGCAGGGTGAGGGCTGCTTTAGGAGGAGTTTGGATTCCTTGGAGGTGAGGGATGCTTTTAGTTGGGATGAGGCATGGTCTAAAGCCTCTGTTGGATGTGGGATCTTTGGTCATCTCCTTGCAGAAAGAGGAAAACTAGGCTGGATAACACCTTCCCTGGGAAGGGAAGAAGGGAGATGGCCCTTTCTGTGTTGTTTTCACACCCTTTATTCCCCCTGCTGGTAACACAGTTTTTAATTAACCTTATTAATAGGGGTATGCAGGGCCTCAATCAATCTCTGGGCGATGGCTCCCGAGGATGTCTTGCTTGGGGACTCTCTGATAAGTGTGTTTGGCACCAGATCATGCTGAAGATCTTTGTCTGTGATGCTAATTGCTTGTGTCATCCCTCTCCCTGCTGCCAGCTAGGCAAGGTTCTGGAGGTTTTCCTGAGCAGCAGAGAGTTTCTTTGGAAAGAAAACAACCTTGACTGTACTTTTGATTGTTTTATGTGGCAGCAGTTGGCTTTCAGTGCTGCTCAGGGGCATTGGAGGAAGTGGCAGAAGTTTGGAGGGGAAGCCCATGTGGATTTAATGGGGAGCTCCGGGGAGTTTGGAAGGTACTTCTCTCTTTTGAGTTCCTCAGAAAAATCTGTTCCTAAAATAAATTAAAAAAGCAAACTCAAGATGCAAATCAAAAGAAGTAATGAGCAAGATTGCTTGCCCCTGGTTCTTTGTGGCTTCCCCAAAATGTGGGTGTATGACAATATGGAGCTGCATCAAGGTAATGAAGTTTTGCAGAATAGCAACCAGGTGGAAGAGAAGGCAAAAGTGAAGCAAAAAGACTGGAATTAATTCAGGTTTTGGTGGAAAATGACCATCCATGGTGTTTTTGTTGCACACTGCTTTCTGTTGAGTGCAAATCACATCACAACATTTTATTCATTTCTTAGAATGACTGTTTTTTGGTGCCTGATTGGTTTCATCCAATGTGGCTTTGTGGGCCCACCCACATTTTTACTAAGGATTGACAGATTTTGGGGAGCACCTTTTGGCAATAGATCAATAGACTTGCATTTTTTTGCTGCTTCCCTAGACCCTTCATAGACAGTCTGTGCATCTATACCTTCAAAATCCTCATCCCTTGAATTATGCTTTTGAGAATTTGGATCCAATAGATTTAGATCCATTCAGTTCTCTTTTTTTAAGGGAAGAGCAAAACTGGGAACTTAATTTTTTTACAAGGGGGTTACGGAAACTTTCAGTACAATCATGGTGTTTTACCTTGATGTGTGAGTAAAGATGTCAGAGCATTTAAGAGAAATTTGGAGGGAGGCAGGTGGGTTCTGGGGGCCTTTGCTGATGGATGTGGGTGTTTTCTCATCTTCCTGGTGGCATTGGATTATTGGCTTTGTGTGGCTCTTGAACAGGAAAAGGTTTTGGAGAGCAAGCAAGCTTTATTGCCCATCTCAAATGTTGATCCCTACCCTGCCTGTTGTTCTAATTACAGATGTTTTACTTTGCTGTTTGTTTGCATGGGGGTTCAACTCTCACAGTAGCCTCTTGATCATACACTCAAATGAACAAGAATTACCCCAAAAATCCTTCTTTCTCAGAGCTATTTTCAGTAACTAATTTTTGTTTATGCCATATCCAAAAAAATGCGCCCATTTTAGCAGTCCCCTTTGGTGGCCTGCAGAAGAATAGGAAGGCTCCCTAACCATTTCCCCCATTTATTTTCCATGAAATGTGAGGATTTTGAACAGAAAACCTGACAAGTTGTTTCCTATCATGCATTGTAATTATCTATTATAATAGGGAATAAAGGATTAATTAGTTTTCAAGCTGCAGATATGATTTAATTAGTTTTCAAGCGCTATCTGAAACACCTGTCTTGGCAAAATCAAAGTGTTTTCATTTGGGGGGGAAATAGGGGAGTGAGAGGGAAGGAGGGGTCTCTGATGTTTGCTGACCTGTGGGGTTGCTCCCCCATTTTATCTTCCACCCTTATTGAGGTGTGATGTGTTTTTTAAATGCCCAATTTATGTGTTTAATTGTTCTCATGTGCACACACTTGCCCAGGACACATCATTGCCAGTTCCTGCCACTCTTCCCCAAAACGGAAGAAATTTTGAGTGTTCTCCATACAATGCATGTTCTGTCTCTAGGGATGTCACAACAGAGAGGAAAGGACCAAAACCTCAGGAGAAGCTGCTCTGCCTGGGAGGGAAACTGCAGCCTCTCTACTGCCTTTCCCTTCCAAAAGAATAATACAGTTACAATAGTAATAGTAGCAATAATAACAGCAATAGCAAAATCAACCACAACAATAACAATAATAGAGGGTATATCTAATATATAGTATATATTGCATTTATATTATATATTTTATATAGTGTTTGTAATAATTATTTTTATGAATATTATAATCGTCATTATAATCAAAATCTGCAAGAAACTAAGTTGGTTCTTCCTCTCTCCCATCACAAAACCATATTTCACAGTCACTCTCTCCTGTCACAAAACCATATTTCAGAGTCACTCCCTTGGAAGGGGTGTGCAAAGGAATGAGAATTTTTCTTTTTGGAGGTGAGAAAAACAGATCATTTCTGAAAAAAATACCGTGGGTTTTTTTTTTGTTTGTTTGTTAGTTTTTGTTTTTTTTAATTCAGTATCTGTTTTTCTTGGCACATATAATTTTTTCTCTCCATCATTCTTTCTCCCCCCCACATTTTCGTGTGAATCCTTGCCTTGGGGAGCAGCTCTCCCTCCGCAGGCAGGTGCAGGGTGCAGCGTGCTTCCCTCCTGTAGTAGTAGTAAAGGTCACGCTTCCCTGCGGTGGCTTTTTTGGCTGGGTTATTTTTAACTCGGATCAGCCCATCCGTGCTCCTCCCTCTCCTATACACCACACTCAAACACTTCAGGGAGCAGAACAGCAACTCCACTTGAGTTTATTTCCTTGTTGTTATCATTACATTTTTTATAAATTTATTTTTGGGTTCTTCTTTTCTCTCTCTCTATTTTTTCCCTTTTTTTTTTTTTTTTTTGGAACCGCTGGAGCTCTGCGGTTGGGTTGCGCCTGGGTGCTCGCCAGCAGCTATAAATAGCGTTGTGTACAAGCAAGAAGTGCCTGAATGAGGTTGAGCGGCAGGAAAGGAAAAGCCCCTTTTGGCTTCCAGCTGGCTGCCAGCCAAGCAGCGCATTGCTTCAGCAGATGAGTGTTTTGAGGTAGCGTGGGAAGGAGAGAGCAGTGAGTAAGATGGTCTTTCTCTGGTTAGAGGTGTGTGTGGATGTCTCAGTGTATGTGTCTTTTGTTGGGCTCTGATTTTATGAATGGCTGCCTGCAGGCAGGGTGGCTGGTGATGCTCAGGGCAGCTTTGGTCCCTCAAGCCTTGGGAAGCATGTGGGGATGCTCTGGAGGATCCTCTGTGGAGTGGTGTTGGGTTTGGAGTTAGGAAGGTTTTAGGTGTGATTTTACACCCGCTTCTGACATCACTCGAGGTTCTTCAGCCTTTTTCCCAGTCTGGAAACACTGCATTTGAACTGGGATGTTGCACACGTGGATGGGTGTCCCAGCATTTGAACTGGGGTGTTTGCACATGTGGATGAGTGTCCCAGCATTTGAACTGGGGTGTTTGCACGTGTGGATGAGTGTCCCATCATTTGAACTGGGGTGTTTGCACGTGTGGATGAGTGTCCCAGCATTTGAACTGGGGTGTTTGCACGTGTGGATGGGTGTCCCAGCTCCAGGGCTTCTCAGGACAACTCAAGATCCTGGTGGGTTTTGGACTTCCAGGTTCAAGAATTGGGAATGATCCCTCTGCAGCAGAAGAGATGGGACTGTCACTGCTCCCTTCTCCCTCATCACCTCTGGGGCTGAGCTGCTGGTTGGGTACCCCAAAGAGCATCCACAACCCCAAACCTGTTCCTGAAGCTCTTCCTATCCAGGGGATGGTGATGATTTCTTGAATTACTGTAGCACTCCGGTGCAACTGGGGCTGTGCAAACAAACTAGAGGAAAACACTCAAAATCAATGCTTCAGAAACACATTTTTACCCTCAGTGCATAGATAACTGATTTTTAATCAAGGACTTTTTTTAAGAAGACTTCTACTTCTTTTTCTCTTTACATATATATTAAAGAACCAAGTAAAAAGCACCTTTAAGTGCCATATAGAAGCAAGAATTAAATGGCAGCTACTATTGAATTAAATGAGTTTTTGTCAGAACACTTAGAAACACTTTTTCAATAAAGACTGAATTGGAATAGGGAAAACCCGAGTTCCCTCTGTCCAGTTCTTTCAGCTCCACTGAAAGGCTTTCTAGGGAGAACCACTGCTCAGCCTGGAGAGCATGCCAGGTTTGTGGGAAGGAGAGAGGATAAGGAGAGTTTGGGGTCTTTGGCTTTCAGATTTAAGACCAATAAAACCACCACAAAATTTCCTTTTTGGAATTTGCTGAATTTTAATCTGAAGCTTGAGTATTTCAATGAGTTATGAAATACTAAAACCAGGTGAGAAAAGTAGAAAATTAGGGAATTTTTCACTTTCCCCTCTCCTTAGGTTAGTTTGTTTGCAAACTCAGTGAGAAACGTTTATGCTAAAACAATACAATGTTTAAGAAGTACAGTTAATGATTTACTCAACTGGGTAAAATTTCCTTAAAACTTTTAACCTGATGAATTAGTACTGAAAAAAAATGAGCTGGATGTTAGGGATCAACTGATCTGCTGATGATGGCAGCACTGGATTTTAATAGGGATGACAATGAGGCAATGATTGCTTTTGTGGCAGGACAATAGAATCAGATGTTTATGGTTCCCTGTGCTGTGTCCTGATATGATTTAGCAGTTATTGTCACCAGAATAAACTCAGAGCTTCCCCAATGCACCTCAGAAAAGCCATACACTGCAGCATTTGCTCTCTTCAATATTTTGGGGACTTACTTTCCTCACTCCCCCCTTTTTTTTTTTTTTTTGGAAGCTTCCTGCTAATTGTGTTGGCCATTCTGCAATGCAGGTAATGCAGTGTTCATTAAAAAAAAAATAAATCAATCTCCTTCTTTCTGGTTTCATAGCTGTTCAAATGTTATAACTGCATTGTATTGCTGGATCATTTTTTCTTTTCCTTCTGTAATTGAATAGTCTCAAAATGCAGAAATGACACTATTTATTTGAACTGTTCAGAGGAAAATTAATAAGGCTATTTTTACGATTGGTTTTGTGTCATGGTCTTATTTTTCACGATCTGATTTATGTGGCTAGAGTAAAAGGACAAAAAAATAATCAGCCTCATTTGAATTGCTGATATTTCTTTTATAGAGGTTTAGGTGGGGATTTTGTAATTTCTGCTTTTGGAGCAGGACACAACTCCAAGCAGGAGGATGTGAAACATGAAGTTTCTTTTGTGCTGTTGTGATGTCAGGGCTGCTTTGATCTCCCGCGGTGAAATGTAAGATGCTGCAAAATGCAGGATGGCTTGAGCGACCCAGGGATGCTTTTCCCCCCCTTAAAGGTGGCTGGATCAGAGCGAGACTCTGGGAGGGAATGGAATAGGGTGGGAGCTGCTGTCTGGAAATGCCATTAGGGGAATTTGAGCAGAGAAGGTCACCAGAGCCCTTTCTTAAACTCAAGTGAAGGTTGTGACCCCCGAGTCCTGGTGGGCAAGGTCCCCTTTGAGGCTCCAGGTTCGCTCCCGGATGGAGCCCAGACGTTCAGGGCTGGCTTTCCACTTTGGAAAAGGGAACAATTTGTTCTGCAGGCGGTGTTTGCTCACCCCGGTCAGAGATCAAACGTCAGGCTGAGCTGGGCGTTTGCAAGGGACAGTTTGGAGAGTCTGTAAAGAAGTGGACATGGGGACACCGCCTTCCCGACCAGGTTTGCTCCTTCTCTTGGCTGTGATTTCTCCCTGATGCCAGCTCTGGGGGTGGGGGAGGTATTCCAGAGATGCTGCTGCATTTATTTGTGCAAACACAAGGTTTGGCTGGGGGAAGTGCGTTGGTAGCTGGAAATTTGTGACTGCCTGGTCAAATGTGTCTGTGCAAGGGGACTTGTGGTGCCGAGACAATGGGGTGGCTCAGACCCCAGGAATGGGACGGGGGCTGGATGTCCCTGGCAGTATTAAGGGGTGGGTGATTCCTCAAACCCAGCCCTTACGCCAACTTATCTTCTCATCCCCCTCTCTTAGCAGAAGTATGAAGTCCCACTCTTTGCTTTGCCCGTGGTGAGCAGCTCTGCCTTGATACAATCACTTAAAATGCCAAAAGTTCCATTTTTCCACCTCTTTGCCTTAGAGGTGATTGGAAGCAGATATCATCAGCTTGTGGTCCTGTCCCTTTCCTCCCCTTTCCTGGTGTGAAGGTATGTGAGGACATGAGGAATGCAAAGGGACTGGCTGCTCTTCCGGGGCTCCCCAGCATCCCTGAGCCACAACTGGAGGTCACTGATGGCTCCTCGCCTTTTCTGACAACAAGAAGGGACACTGTTATCTCTGTGATAAAATGCTATGTTACTGGGAGGGTTTATTGTGGTGTGTTTTTTGTTTGTTTGATTGGTTTTTGTTTTCATTTTTGTTTTGGGGTTTTTCTGTTTGTGTGTTTTTTTTTGACAAATAGCCTTATTACAGT
The DNA here is from genome assembly GCA_013397375.1 of Toxostoma redivivum. Classification (NCBI taxonomy): domain Eukaryota; kingdom Metazoa; phylum Chordata; class Aves; order Passeriformes; family Mimidae; genus Toxostoma; species Toxostoma redivivum. The sequence continues at coordinate 919,166 of VXBI01008807.1, read as the reverse complement.
CATGGCTCTGGGAGAGTTAAATCATCCAGCTTTAAGGAGCCTGAACCAAGTGAGGTTTTTTGCTGCCTGGTCCCTGGGTCTGCTCAGTGGCCTTGGCTTGTTTGTGGAACCGTAGCTGATAGGGAAGTGTTGTCCTCTAATACACGAGAGATAGCGACTAAGGAGATGTTAAGAGCAGGAGGTGCCACATGAGAAACAAACACCCAAAGCACTTTGGGGGCTGTTGGCAATGATTGCCTTCCTGTGTGGACTTTGGCTCGTTCCTGGGTTGCACAGTTCATGGACCACATCAAGGTTAGGAAGTCACTGTTGTTTCTGGGGCCAAAGCTGCCTTTTTGCTAATTATGGCACAATACCTCCACGTCTTATAGTTTACATTGATTTTACATTTTTTTTAAGTATACTGAGGCATTTAAGTTAAAACCTGGCATCATAAGAGTTTCTATTTTTTCTCTAAGCACCTAATTCTCATAGTTAGGAGCTGAAAACCTTCTGCTTAAGGTGGGGCAATGCACCCAAGTTTCACCACTCCAGAAGGGATTCACATCTCCTGGTGCAGCTTGGAAGGTGGTGCATCAATGGTGAGAGGCTGAAACCACACTGCTTCTTTGAATGACAGGCAGAACAAAGTATGAGACTTCATGTTTTAGCTCCTCTGGCCAAGCCAGAAAAAAAGGGGCATGAAAAAATAAACTTGCTCCGCTTAGAAGACCCTATGCCCAAATTGGTTTTATAGATGTTCTAGCCATACTTGAGGGCCACTTTTGCTTCATCCTGTTGATGAGAGGAAGGATGAAGCAGTCATCAGACATGCTGGACATGTGGAAATGCCTGGATTCGTCCCCTGCTCTCTTGGTCATTTTCCCTTGGATCCTCCATAAGCCACTTTGTCTTCCAGTGCCCCAACTCCATTCCTGTAAGCATGGAAAACACTTTCCAGCTGCACTGGGAGGCTGAAAGTGATGTATCAGTGTTTGCAGGGTACTCAAATAATAGAAATAATAATTAAAAACTAATGCATTATTAATAGTTTATTAATAATAAATAACAAACACGCATGAATAATTATAAGAAAAATAAACACACAAATAAACTTAATAGTTTAAACAGCAGTTATGTACTCACCCAGCATGTGCCTTATGAAATTGTCTCCTGGTTACATGCAGGATAAATTGCCACTGTGATAATCCCCCATGAGTATAAGGTGTTTTAGGAGGTGAGGCTGCATGAGTTCAGGTTGGATTGAAGGGCTTCAAGTGAGTCTGGTATGCCAAGAACAAGATGCATCATCCCCAATGAAAAGATCTCTTATTTATTGCTACTGTTATGTACTTATGTTTTCTTATGTGTCTGTGCATGGAAATTATGGAGAGGGGTTTGTGGGATTATTTCAGCAGCAAAAGCATCACTGGGTACTTCCTTTGTTTGAACTTTGGAGTGTGAGACTGCATCTCAAAAACTCAACTCTGTGCAAAGGAGCATACTGGTGTGTACAGTGTAATGTGTGCTATTAGGAGAATGATGTAGGCACAGTGGCACGGAGGTAGAGGTTAAATCATTGTGGCCTAATGCAGATTGGCACTAAACCTTGCCAAATTAAATGTTCAACCTTTTCTCTGTCAGAGGTTGCATTAACCACCGGTGTAATTAAGAAAAAAACAGTAATTTTACTCTGAGAGAGAGTTCTGAGAGGTCTTGTGCCTTGAGTTGCAAGAGTGAATAGTGCAAATGTCTGTCAAATCCAAGTGTTCATGCTAACAGGTTTTTACCAAAAATGAATCAGCAGGGAGAATTAATTCTAATGTTGAGCAGAAGCTCCTGCTGCAAAACGCCATGGCCTAAAGAAATGGAGAAGAATGGAGGATTGAAAGGAAAGGTAAAAACAGTCTTTTCATTAGTGAGGAGTTAATGATAATGAGCTGCTTCATGGTATTTTTAGCTGAATCTGATGGGCTTAGGGTCAGACCCCACTCGTTTCTGGTTTTCCCCATCAGAGAACATCTTTCAGGTAACGGGTTTTATGCTGGGTCTTGCCTTTCTTCTTCCTCTTTCTAGCAGTTGGGAGCTCTGCTAGTTGCAAATTTGGTTCAAAATTAGCTAGTCTTTAATTTTGTTGCATGTTTTTCTGTTTTCTCCACTGAAGGAGGAGATACTCTTCTCTAACTCTGCATTTAAAAGCAAGTGTAATGCAGATTTCCTCTGAGCAGAGGTAGTAATTAATCGGAGGAGATGAAAAATCAAACAGCTGGTTACTCTTCCCTATTTCTCTCCTGTTTTAACAAGGAGGCAACTGGAAGGCTTGATTGCTTGTGGTAAAAATTAATTTAAGCAGTTCAGCCATTTAAACTCAATTTAATTTTTGGCTTGTTTTTTGGCATCATTGTTCATTCACACCAATGAAGTTTGCTGGTGACCAGTGCAGCCTCCTGGAGGTCTGGAGAGCTCTGCAGGGGCAGTCATGCTAACATGGTGGCTCAGAAACCTTAATTAGTTTTTATATTTCTTGTGATGGTGTTATTTTTTATTTTCTGGAAGCTCCTTTCTGCTGTAGCTATTTGGTGTCTTCTCAGCAAACTGTGCAAAGCTGATCACTTTGGCTGCGATGACTCTGCAATGCTGGAAAGAAGTGGTTTGGGTTTTGTGTTGGGGTGAGGTGTTGAGTTCCTGACCCTCTCTCTGCCTGGAGAGAAAACAGAGCTGTCCCATTGCATCTGATTCTTTCCATGGTGGAAACCACACAAATGTGTGTGTGAGGATATGGAGGAGAACACCCTAGGAGAATGTCCAAGGAGAATGTCCACGTTCTTGCAATCAGGGATGTCCCCTGTTTCAGTGGGAGAGAATTAATTTCTGTGGGCTGGAGGGTGAGTGCAGACTCATCAGAGGTGACAATCTGACAATCAGCCAATCTGCAAGAAATCTTCAAGTGTACTGAGACTCCCAGGAGCCACTTAGCCCCGATGACCAAACCCAGGCTCAGCAGTTGTGCTGGTCCTTTCATCTTCCCAAGATGATCCTGTGGCTGTAGAGGCAGGCAAGACACACAAATAGACACACTGCATTTCAGAAGGCTAATATCCCCCTGTATAACAACAGTCAACTGTCTTTTATACACTCTACACAGTTCACACTTTCTTCATTGGTTACAATAGATCAACAGAATGTTCATTGGTGTAAAACCCATCTATGCCTGTTTTCCACAAAACTTTTCTAAAAATACTTTTGCCCGTGCAGGTTTCTTCTTGCTTGTTTCTTCTCTTCTTGGTCTCCAGGCCAAAAGCCTTGGTCAGAGAATACTTCTCAAAACAAACCTCATTGATTAACCCTCTCTAAGCCACAGCCCAGCTGTGGGTCCTACTGTATGTCCCGAGTGCTGTCACAGCAGTTACAGAATCATGAAAAATTCCCGATTTAATGACACGGCCCTGACAGCTGCAGCATCAACCCCAGCCCTGCCAGGAACAGCCCCTGTGGGTGTTGTTTGACTTGACAGATTGAAGGTGCTCGTTCAATTAATGCTGCATCATGGTTCTCTTTCAATAACGCAGGAGGTGTCAGCAGTTTTGTTTACAAGCCTCCCTGCTCCCCCCTTTAAGTCGTTCCTGACAAAAGGAAGTTTAAATGCTTGCATTGATTCCTGGCTCCACACTGCAAAATATCCACATGTGGCAAAGACGTGGAGATTTTTCAAAGCAGCCTGAAGAATTTAAAGTGCTTTTAATAGCTCCCAGGCCTTGGACCACTGCTTTTAAGCATCCATGAGTATCAAATAGATTTAGAAGATAAAATGCTGGATGCTACTAGCTCTCTTAGCACATCCTTTGCTTATTTTTTTTTTTTTTGAAGAAGGCATGCTGACTAAATTTATCCTTTGTAATATTTAGAGATTCATATTCACAGATTTGGTCTTTCTAAAAAACGTGTTGGTTTTTATAAAGTATGAAATGGCTTAGAAATAAGATTTCTGGAGACTTTGTCATAAGTCTCTTCCCTGTCACTGAAAAAACCACTCAAAAATATAGTCCTTAATAATTTCATATGTGACATATGTAAGAAACTAAGATGCTTTCTAGTTTTCAAGTAAAAGCTTGAAAATAGTGAAATGGCTTGTGGTTTTGATTTGTGGTTTGGGTTGGGTTGTTTTTTTGTTTTTGCTTTTTTTTTTTTAAAAACAAGTTTTTAAGAAAAGTTGTTAACTCTTTCCACTTTTCCATGGACTTAAATATTTCACCCTTGAATGCTTCCTTTGAAATTTTTTTTTGAAAGACTAATTTTATGTTTCATTTAGACTGTCGTATATTGAGAAGGCCCAGTGTTGGAGGAAAAATGTGGAAGGAGGAAAAAAAAAAAAGGCACACAGAATTTCAGCGTGAAACTATTTTATATGTCAGATATATTGGAGTTAATTGGCTTTTGTATCATGTTCATCTGCAGTGGGTCTACCAAAATAGCCTAGATGACTGCTCTGCTCCATCTGGTTATTATCTTGCTTGCTGTAATATCCCTGTGCCACGCTGTTGTGGCCAGTCGTGGCTGGGAAAAAGCTCGCTGGAGATTCCCGAAGATCTGCTCTGTGATACGTTACCAACTTGACAGGGGCTCACTTGACAAATTGAAAATTAGCCAAATGCTTTTTCCATGCCAAAAGTAGCCTGAGATGATGTCTATGCATCATACCAAAGAGCTCTTTTGAGTTCCTTAAGGTGCCTGACTCCAAATACTCCTCAGATTATTAATAGTGCCCTAATAAACCTGGAGAGTGATCCTATAAATTTCAACATGTTCGGGGTCAAACAGTGAAGTCAATATTAATTAATAGTCAAAAGCAGTGTTTTATTTCATGTAATCAGCCTCCTGACAGTCTGAGCAGTCCTGGAGGTTAGTTATGCTCAAAGAGTGGGAGCCATGCCAGGGCGTCCCGTGCTCTGTCGCTATAAAATACCAAATAATCTGGAGCTGTTGCATGTAATAGCTGAAGATTTAATGAATCTCCTGAAATGCTCTGTGCTCCTGCATGAGGGGTGGTAGGAGTGATGTGCTGGTGGACCTCAAGGTGGTTTCTCTTCACCCTCTCCACTGAAGAAAAACAACACAAGAAGTTGGGTTTTTTATGAGGGCAGGGGAGGGGTGCAAAAACCCAGGGGCTGGGGTGACCTCAGGTGGTTGGAAGCTTCATGGTGGCAGCTCCAAAGCAGAAGTTTGCAGGGGGAAAGGAAGGACACATGAAGGAGCTCTGCACTCGTAGCACAGATGGAAAGGAGAGAGGCTCCATAGAGAGGGAAGGTGTAGATGTGGTGCTTGGGGATGCAGTCCATGAGTGGGCCTGGCAGTGCTGGGCTCATGGTTAGACTGAGCTTAGAGGTCCTTCCCAATCTTATGATTTTATGATTCTAACTTGATGTCCTTGATGCCGGCTCCAGTATAAATTAAATTACTTCAAATTTGTTTAACATACACTACTGGGAATATTCAAAGGTGTAAAATTCTGTTTTGAGGGAACTGTCAGATTCCTGTGCTCAAAAACCATTCCATTAATTCCATAATTTGTAGGAATGATTTAAAGATTATTCTGCCTTTCAATAGCTGACCTGCTGCTCCTGGAAATTCCTCATAAACTCTTCTCCTTTGCCTGGCTGTTATTTGACATCTCACTTGATTTTGGCTGTGGTGTAGAGTCGCCCTTGGTGGACAAGGGTGTGTGATACCAACAGCTCATTGCAGGATGCTTGATAACAGCAAGCCCATCTTGCCCACAAGTTCTGCCTTCACTCATTTTGATGCTACCTCAAAACTACTGCAAACACTGCCCTCCACTGCCAAATAGGACTGAGGGGGTAAGAACAAAAAGCAAAAGAATATTTGCCAGGCAGATGCACAGACTCCCCATAGCCAGCATATTTGACAGTGCAAAGATGGATGCTTCATCCAGGTGTTTGTATTTTCTCCCCAGTCCGTTATTAGAGTGAATTAAGATACCTTTTGGCTACCATCTCTCCTCCAAGCGACAGCTTTCTCATAAGTTATTTATGTGGGATATGTCACCTGATTAATTATATTCCCATATAACCTGACAAAGCTGATGCAAAGTGTTCCCTGGCATGAGGAGGATTCCTGTGTGATGGAGCCATTTGCTCAGCCCCAAACCTGCACTTCCTTCTTGGGGAAGAAAAATATAAAGTATTTGCAGAGATTTGTGGCCAGCTAACCTAGGCAATGCTTCATTTTTGTGGAAGGAAAAAAGAAAGAGATTTGTGGCCAGTGAAAGGTTTACTATTGAATTTTTTAAATAACACATATACACACATGCACACATAAATAGAATACATGAATATAAAATAAACATATATTCACTGCCAGTGCTAGTTATGGTACATTAGTGTTTTAATTCAATTTAAATACATTTTACCTGTCATCCCTTGCAGCTGGAGTTGCAGTCTCCAGATTCCAGTATTCTACAGTGGAGTCCCTCACCATAGGGTAGCTGGATGCAGAATAGAGTTGAGCATGTTGATCCTTCTAAAACAAAGCTTCTCTCTCTTTTCATTTGTTCTACTGTTGAAACTGCTTAATTCACTTCAAGAGCATGAAATTTTGACTGCAGCCATCATACATCCCAGTTTTGGTCCCTGTTCAATGGAGCACATCTTGTTATTCTTGCTCAGACCCAGCATACACTAATTTCTATAAGCATATATTAATTTCTATATTTCATGTGGTCTGAATGCTCTGAATGGGTTGATTTTAATGACATTAACCAGATGTTAGGCAGCCTTTGGGGGGGATGTGTGTAAATGGAATGTAGCAGTGACATGCTCTTCATCACCCACATTTTTGTATCCTGATGAAAATAAACGTGCCAGGTTTCAGCTATTTGTCAAAAAAATTATCTAAGTCCTTTGCCATATCTTGAGCTTTCCTTCCATGAGCTCTTCTTATCCCAAGTGTTTCCTAAAGGAGGCATTTGGTGATGGCACTGCATCTCTGCCCTGTTTTCCTGCTCAGCCTTTTGATGTTGGTGCCATCTCAACAGAGGGAGTTTTTGAAGGTTAATGTGTTCCTGCTGCTGTCTTGTGAGACCTTTGTTCTGCCATCATCTTGGCCAGATATTTTCTCCCATGTGGGCTGACTGGAGTTTTGGGGTGCTGCCTTGTGAGTCAGCCCTCCTGCAGCCTGTTCAGCAAAACCTCTGCCTGATGGGGCATCCTGCAGACTTTACAGCTGCTGCCTTTCTCCACCTTTTTTTATTGATAGCATTTTGACCTCATTTCTGGTTGGCATGGATTTTGTGCAGTTGAGGAGAAAGACTGAGAAGCTCCACTTGAAGGTGCCTCATTGTCAGCTTCTACTCTGCCACAGGAGTGTTTTCTCATTCTGGCCACATCTGGTTTTTAGCCTAAAAGATCTGAGTTTTGAGTGTGTACTGTCAAGCACATCTCAAGGCTTTTTGGTCAGCAAAGCATGTGTGCACTGAGCACTAAATGGCCCAGCATCCCAGTGGGTTTTCTTTTAATGCCAACTAATCAAAATGATTTAGCTTGATCCTTCCTTTATAGACCGGTATAAAAGCAGGAGCAATAACCAGAGATCAAGTAATGTACTGGAAGATGGGCTTTCGGGGTGTATTTTTTTAAATTTAATTCAGGGTGTCAAAGATTAGTCTTGGCTTCATTGGGGATGAAGGTGTGCTCCTATGGTGTGGGTTTACATTTACCTGCAATCTGATATATCTTCTTATGAGAAAACTAGGTGCCTCCTCTCCCCTGTAGCATTTCTTGCTCTGTTTTTGTTGTTTGGTTGTTTTCTTTAAATGTGTGCCTTCATAGAGTCATAGAATGGTTTGGGTTGGAAGGCATCTAAAAGATCATCTACTTCCAACACCCCTGCCATGGACAGAGAGTTCCCACTAGACCAGGTTGCATCCAAAGCCTAGAAGCCTAATAATATTTTCGTTTCAGTTAAAATATGTGCTTATGTGCTGCCTTGGCTGGGGGAGGATTAAGTCTTGAGCTGCCACTTTCCTGAGAATTTGTCTAAAAAAATTGTCACAAACCTCCAGTTTTTTTCAGCTACACCTGTGACATGAGTAAATAAAGGTCAGTACTTTTGTAAAGGACCAAATACATTCCAAAACTATATCCAATAGTTGATAAGACAGGAGTATTTTGGGTGAGACCATCCACCCATCTGGTATTTCTTTCACTGATATCAATTGAGCTTTTATTGCTGCGGCTACATCAGCCAGGGATGGTTCAGCCACAATGCTGGGGGAAGTGTCGGGTGATTCAATATCTGCTTTTCAAGCAAAGTCCTCTCTTATGAGATAGGTTTAAATGGATGGAGCCTGATTAATGCCCACAACTGAGTTTAGGCATTCGTACCTGAACCCCAAGCATCATTTTCATGATAGGGAGAGGCAAAAAAGTCATGTCAGGAGCTGGTTTAACTGGTGAAGTGTTGGTGTTGAGTGACAGGAAGGGCATGGTGGGTGGGAGTCTGGGGTGCCTACCTTGGCTGTGCTTTTCCTCTAGCTTGGCAAAAGTGTTGTAGGCCTCAGCCATAAAAAACCAATACTTAATTACCTTGATATCTGGTCAGGTCTGAGCCTTAAAGCTGATTTTTTAAAAATGTTGGACCCCTCGTGTGGTTGTTGGGTTTAGGTGATACCTGCCCAGGCACACCCAAGTTTGCCAGCAAGTGCTGGAGTTTGGTCTTCCATCTTCACCCTTGCTTTTTTTACCAAGTGCTGAGAGATCTGGGTGGGATGCTGAGATACCCTTTCTCCAAATGGGGTTCCTCCTGTGTTTCTAGGGGAGGCTGAGTGCATGTGCAGAGAGAGGATTTAATGCCAAAGCATCCTCCATCAATATTTGTATTGAATGGACACAGGGCTCACTGAGTTCCCCTAATCTCTGGTTTGTGTGGCTGAATGATGGAGACAGTCTTGCCCTACTTTGGAGAGAGGAAGGGAATGTGTAAAGGGAAGCAGGAGCTGGAGTTGCTAGGGAAACACGAGCAGGGATGCTCGCATGGCTCTCACCTGATCCCTGCCACAGCAGCTCTGCGGTGCAGGTTCCCTTTCACACAAGTGTCATGTGGCCTCCTGGGTGAATTCATGGTCACAAAAAGCTGCTGGAATTGTCCCAATGCTTGAGGGGCAGCAGTGGTGCCCAGCAGGAGTCCCCCAAAGAACTGGGGAACACACAGTCAGCCCCAGAAGTGCTCTGGGGACATGCTACCCATTTCTGGGAAATGAGGCAAATGGGAATTTGCTTCTTCTTTTGGGGATTACTTTTGGGGAATAGCCAATTCTCCCTCACTGAGAAGAAATGCAGCAGGTTCAGTTCTCCACTTATTGTGGGAGGTGCGGATGATGCTGGACTCACCTGGGATGTCTCCATTTTCATAATTTTGAATATTGTTGTTCCCATTTGTCCCTCTGGATTTTGAGTTCCGGAGTACTTTGCCATTTGAATAATTAGTGCCAGGTCATGTACCCTGTGCTTAGCACACCTCGTACCAGGAAAGATGACTTCCATCGAATTTATGATTATGCAGTTATTTTATTCCTTGCAAATATTTTATTTATTGCAATGGTTATTGATAGCTGCACTTACCAATTCTGTTGAGGCAAAACAGCCTTCTACAACTTTTTTTTTATTTGTGTGTCTGGAATAAAAATCAATCCTGGCAAAAATTTGAATATCTGGATTCCTCTTGGCTTCCCCACCTGGTAAAATTTAATAATAGCTTGTAAATGTTTTCATCAGCTGCTCCTCTGTTCTTTAATTGAGCGCAGATGAATCTTGAATGAGAAGTTTTTGTATGACTGGGTGGGTTTTTTTTCATGTTTTAGCAGCAATCCGTTCCGTTTAAGCAGTGAGTGCTTTGGGGAGGTGGATGAGGGACTGTTTGCAGTGTGATTATTTTCTAAAGTTTGGAATGAAACAGTTGAGGAGGAAAGCAATTGAAACTTCTCCTGTGCTGGTGGGTTCCTTGGGAAGCAGCTGGTACAATGCAGGAATTAGAAGCAGCTGGCTTTGCTTTATAACAAAACAAGGGAGTGATTATCTTGTGATAATCTTGCCCCCTTCATTTCTTACTGCATGAGTAAACCCAACATCAGCTTGTAAACTTTGAGTTTAGTCTTCCACCTTTGCTACCAGAGATGAAAATTCAGGTGTGCCGGGATGGATGTGCTGCCCTTCCATCAGCTCTGTCTGGCATCATCTCTGTCGCCCTGGGATGGTGCAAGAAGGGGATGAGCTGGGCCGATTGTGCCAAGAGCAGTGATGGAGCCCAGTGCCAGCTCATGGATGAGCTGTTCCTGACTCAGATGAGCAGGGACCATGTTTCACAGCCAAAAAGCCACGTGGGGAGAAGGTGGGTGCTGCAGGGATCCAGCTGTGCTCCATGAACGGCTCTTTCTGTGACATCTGGCCAGAGACTGCTGATTTGAGCTTTAAACAGAAGAAAGGGATCAAATGAAAGATTGAAAGGCCCCTGCTAAGAGGTGAGGGTGGGGCTTGCACTGTGGTGCCAATGTCTCGAGTTCAGCAGGGTGGCACTGGGTGAGATGAGCTCAGATTAGCGGGACTCCTGTCCTTAAGAGCCTTGGTTACCTCTGAGCTCGTGATGGGCTTGAGAGGCAGCTGGCACGCACACGATGGGCTTCAGGGCCAAACCTCAAATCCCTCTTGGCCAGCTCACCTGAGCCCTGCCAGCAGGTTGGCATTGCCCCTTCTATGGATCCCAGCACCTCAAGCTGGGCTTTGCCTTTCCAAAGGCCCCGTTAAAAAGGAAGGAGAAGGCATGTCTAAACAGAAGACTCCTCATTCATCTCTATTTTATTCCTTCCCCTTCCCCTGCAGTATTTTCCTGCTGGGAAGGTGAAACCATGAGCTGGAAGGATCTGTCTCCCTGCTTGTCAGTGGCGCCGGCGTGGCCGCTTTGCTCGCCTGGAGGCGGGGGACGCTCGGTGTCAGCTCCTGTTCAAAATACATTTGGTTTCTAAATTGAGACGGGGATTCTGCACAAACACTTGGCATAGGTGAGCTGGAAAAAGGTTTTAAGGGTAAGCAGGTTATTTATACTCTGTCTTGCGTGTCCAGCCTGTGTTTGTGCTGTTAAGTCGTTTATGTTTATTTTATGGAGAAAGACCTGTGCCGTAAATACTTTTCTAACCTACAGTTAGCAGCAAGAGCAGGGTGCCATAGGATGCAGTGGCCAGCTTGGATGGAGGAATATGGTTGGGAAGGCAGATTTTAGTAGGATTTAGTCCCTTCCCAAGGACCACATCCTGCACCTTACAGTAACTGAGAGGTAACAGTGGGCTGGGTGGTGCAGAACCTCTGTTCTCCATCCCTGGGCAGCTTAATTTTCAACAGTGGAAATATTTTCAGGTACCTTGGGCTGGGAGCAATCACTGGTCCATGCATATGATAATTTTTAGCAGCTATTGGCCTTGCTCATATGACTTCACTAGTGAAGTCCCTGGAAAGTACTGTGTAATATACATTTTTCACCTTGGGCACTCAGATGAGTAAAAGGGATTTGGAGATGCCTCTTGGTTTGAAGTGGGAAAAAGGGTTTTGAAACTTGTGTGATATTAAAAAAAATGCCTGCTGTCCCATGTTAGTGCACTTATCCTCACATTTGTCTCACAGGGTCTTTAGTGGGAAAGAGTTAAATGTCTTGTCACATGTGTTCATTGCCACAGCCTTGAGGAGATTTCTTGTCTTCAAGAAATAAACATAGCACGTGTTCAGCTAAAAATATTGCAGGAGGAATCCTTCCTTGGCCACAGCCCCGATATGGGAGAGCAGCTGTGAGTCGACGGGATTTTGTTTGTTTTTAAACTTCATCTGTCTTCAAAGTGATGATGCCCTGGGGTGTTAGAAGAGCCAGAGTCCCTGCTGACCTTCGTTTGCATCCACTGGTGGCCATGGAGTAGGACTTCTTGGCAACTGTTTGCAGCATGAGTTGGAGGAGGCTGTTGGCTTTGCAAAAGCAGGAGGTTACTGAGATGAGTTGAATGATCCTGAGCTGCAGGGTGGAGCACCTTTGAGGTCACTCCTCAGTGTGACAATCTGCTGTTGCACAGAGTGGAGGGTGAGGAGGAGGGTCTCAGCCTAACTTTTTACAGGAATCAGTGTGTGACACCAAAGCTTCCTCTTTGAGCAAGGTGCCGGGTTTGCTCTGTTCATGGGCAAAATGAATATTGACCCTGAGATCTGACTCTTCCTCTGTCTGGGTACCTTTGATCAGTTCACTGCTCCTGAAAAGTCCAACTGCTCCTGTGCATGCCTCAGTGGGGTGGGAATTCTCACATTTGGCTTAACCTTCTGCTTTGGTCCTTTTACCCCTGCAGGTAATCTCAGTTTAGTGTTTCTGTGGTTAAATTTGTAGCATGTAGTCATTGCTTCCTTGGTACATGGGTGATGTGGGGTGGGGCTTCCTGGCCAGCTGGGCTGACTCTGCTGGTGGATGCTGCTGCTCATTGACACGAAGGTGCTGGGAAGCTGCACTCCAGGACTGGCATGCTCTGTGATAGCTGTTCCCACTCCCAGACAGATAATTTTAAATGATGCTTCACTTTGCATTGTAAAAGCAACCCTCCCTCTTTTTTTTCTTTATCTCCTTTTTCTTTCTTTTTTCCTTTTTTTTTGTTTCTTCATTGCTGTCCAGTCATTTGCCCACCACCCCAAATCCCAATTGAGACCTGATGCTGAGGGCCAGATGAAGCAGTGAATGTATTCAGCCCGATGATTTCCACATGAGCAGGGCTCTGTGCCGGTGAAAGAAGTGAACTCATTGCAGAAACCTCCCAAGAACAAAGCTTTTGAGAAAGGATCAACCTTATTAGCACATTTAAGGAGAAAGGGGGTTTGTCACTGTATCAGTTTATGCTTCTGCACATTAGTGTTGTAAATCTCTTTGTGGAAAGATTGATTAAAAAGCTGTATTTGCTTTCCCCTTTTAAAAACCCAGAAAGAAAAAAAAATCAAATCTCTAGCACACTAGTTTGCTGTGAATCTTTTAACACAAGTTTATGGGGTTTGATGGTTTGAAGCCTTCTGCAATTAAAATGATTTTTTTCCCAAGCAATCTTTTGGTTTCCCAAGTATTCTTCTGGCCTTTTCACTTGAAAAGGAAAGGCAAACTTTCATGAATTGAGCAGGGGCACTCTTTGAATGAAGTGAGGGTCAGTGCTTCTCCAAGCTTTTCTTCCCATTGTGTGAAGAATACACTGAGGATAGTGGGAGCAGATGTGCTGCTTCTATTTGGGCTTATTTTGGCCCTAGTATGGATATATATGAGCTGCCACTGCATTAATTCCTCCCATGGTTGCTGTGGCTTAGTCTGTGTTCCTTTGTAAATACAGAACGAGCATCTTCTGACAAAGAGTTAGTGCTTTACATTGACACCATCCTGTTAAAAAAACAGTAAAAAAAGTGAAAAATATCGGTGGAAGGAAAAATTCAGTGAGGAATCTCTTTGTTCTGTGATTTATGTTGTGGGATGGACACCCTGCACTTGTGACTCCTGACAGAGGTGTATCAGCCACAGCTGGGATGGGCAAACTTGGCCAGCTATGTTAGTGACTGAGAGTGAGCCTGCATCCAGCCATTGATTGCTGAATGTGACATTCTAATGTTGTCGTTTCTAATAGTACCTGCCACAGGGATTTAATTGCACGAGGGGAAAAAAAAAAAGTGGAAGCTGAAGGAGATTGCATTTAAAAAACCTGCATGTGATCTGTCTGTGTTTCACACTATACAGGAAGCTTAGCCATACTTTGAACACTAGACTGTTAATTCTGTTTGGCCAGTGATTCTAAATTTAGGTATGCTATAAATGAAATGGAGAATGGACACTTATAGGCATGAATGTTTTAATGTTAACAAAAGAAAAAGCTCTGTTGTTTGTTAGGGTAAAAGGTGAGCAGTCTGGCTTTGGAGCAGAGATGCTACAGTAATTAAAGGCATCCAGAAACCTGGCAGATCTTTTGCTTTTGGGGGGAAATCCTTCAAACAGAGGCTTGATTCTGCCTGCATAAACTGATATGAAAATCTCTGCCTGTAGTTATAGAGGTGTCACCCTCAGCTGAGCTCTGACCCTATAATGGAAGTACTGCTATATCACTGTATATTACAGCTGGAATCCTGCTTTTAAGGGAGGTGTTTTCTCGTGGGCACACATCATTGCAATCACTGCTTCAAGGACAGTATCTCTTTCATGAGGACCATATCTCTTTCACCTTCTGAATCTCTCATCCTCTTGAAACAGAGCAATTATTCAGTGGGGAATGTAAAGTATGCACTCATCCCGCCAGTAACAATGGGGGTGGTTGTTCTGGTTGAGGAAAAATACATATAATACATAAAATACATATAATTGCTCACCTATTCATCTCCCTTTCTGTCCCATTTTCTTACCTTGTTCACACAGGAGGGTGGGGCGTGGTTTACCCAGGGGAGAGGGCAGAGGTGGGCTCAGGTCTGTGCCACAGAGGCAGCTGTGGGAAATCCCTTTTGCATGAGCAGTGGCTCCAAAGAGGCAGATCATGGTCTGCTTGTTCCTGTGTAACAGGCAAGGAATGATCTTCACCCCAGGAAATGCCCATGTGGAAAATCAGTGACATGTGTGCCTCTTCCCTAGAGGGGGACAGACTGGAAAGAAATCCTGGTCTGCTCTGCTGGACCTGCCTTTGCTGCAGCCCCTCCTAACACTCAGCCTCATCACGAGGAAATTACTGCTTTGCACCTGATGCATTATCAAAAAATATCCACTTGCAATGAGGCTGGATTAACCATGACATTTTACAAGCCCAGCTGGGAGGAATGCTTTGTGATTAAGTGAAGCTCATTTCTAATGAGCCTTGAGATTTACTTTCCAAAATATCTCATTTTTGGAGGGCGTGATGTGTATTTCTCACTTTCTTTCCAACAAGCACATTTTAAAAACAGGACTGAACTGCAACCAATCAAACCTACTTCACTGCCCTGGTGAAACAGGGCTGGAGAGATGCTATCTTCAGCAGGATTTATGATGTATCTGTGAGCTTGGAATTTGCTGTGGGATACTCAGCCCGTAGGCTGACCATTCAGGGAAGAGTTGGGATGACAAAAGGAATTACCCATCAGAAGTTTAGTGTGATGGGTTTGAGATTTTGTAGGTGTTAAGGTTGTTGAAGAGGACTGTAAGGCAGTAATTTAACCTTCTACATAGCAGGGACAGAGCAACTTGATCTTCTGATACCCACAACCTGTCTTTTTTGTGCTGGATGCTTAAAATCCATTCCAAGATAAGAGGCTACTTAAGCCTTTAAGATTGCTTAGCAGTCAGTAGAGCTGGAAACAGCACGATTGGATGAGGAGCAAAGTGATGCTGGGTAAATAAATTCCAAATGCTGAAGGGATGCCCATGGTGTCGCAGAGGTTGTTGCTACCAACAGAAAGCTCTGCTGAAGGAGTGGGACCAAAAACCTAATGCATCATGGAGTTTGAGTTGAAAACCATCTACTTGAGCTCTCCTGCTAGTCCAGTATGAGAAGAGAGTGTGGGGAGAAGTTGCGTACTTCCTCTCTAAGTGGAAGATGGAAATAAGAATCAGGAAAGAGAAATCTTTCATCCTGTGATAATGAAGAAATCTTCCATCCTGGGACAGTGAGATGAGATAATACAGCATTGAAGAAAATACCTGGAATGCACATTTGGCTGATGGAGATGACTCCTCTGGAAAAAAAAAAAAAGTAATTCCTTAATCTCTTACTGAGGATGCCCTGAGTTTAGGATTCCTGTTGTGCCCCAGAAAACCTCTTGCAGATTCATTGGATTTCCCTGTGTGCTAAAAAGCATGAGAAAGACTTGCTGGCTTTCTAACACTGCTGCAGTGAGCTCTGTTCTTGCCACCCCTCAGGCAGATGGTTTGTAAGGAGGGATTTCCCAAAAGCACATGATGTTGACTCAGCCCTGCTTCTAGAATCCAGAGGAAATATCTGCTGAGGCACTTGGAAACCCCTCCTGGAGTTGCTCAGGTCAGTGGGGACTTCCACATGTGCTTTGATCTTTCTGTCTGCAGCTTTTTGCAACAAAGATTTTGTGGAGAGCAGATAGTCAGCATTCCTGAAGACTTTTAATTTCTGTTCGGCAGCAGCTCTCAGCACGTTCTGCCTTCATGATGATCACTGTTAGAAGTGAAGACCCAGATTCAGCACAGGGAGACACAGAGGGCATCCCCAGAGCTGCATTTCCAGCACAGATAAAGTCAAGGCAGTGGCTTTCTGGTTTGCAAACCCTCCTCGATGATGAGCAACATGATGCTCAGCAGAAGGGGACAGGACAGGAATATGGGAATTTGGATGGAACCAGCAAATCTTAGTGCTAAAACAAAAAATGCAGTGGAGAAAGGTGTCCCTGTCCTGAGTGCTGTGCTCTTTGAGTTATTGAGTGACTTTGAGTCTCTAGGAGGATGGGCTGCCAGTGAAATCACCAGTGAAATCACATCCACGTGAGGCTTTCCTCCAGTGACACAAACCTGCCTCGTGCTGCTGCCAGCAGCTCCTTGGATGCTGCATTGGGCAGAGCTCTTTGGACCTATTGTAATGCTCTGGCTCAGCACACCCCGTGTTTGCCTACCTGGTTTAAAGTGTTACTAGTTCCTGAATGGAGAAACTATCTGCAGGAACTCAACAGCTTCCCTGCTTTTCAGCACTGCAGCTTTTAGGAAGTGACTGCCGCAGATGTGGTCAGACAAGCTGTTGAAATTAAAACACGATATGGATTTAATGTGAAATAGCTGCTCCCAAATGGCTGCATCTATCTAGGTATTCCTAATCTGGAGTGGAGATTAATTTTTAATCTGTTTTATTTCACTGCAATATATCCACGAGGCTAAATTGAAACAAAGCAGTATTATTGCAGGATAAACACGCTTGCCTGTGAGTATTGAGAAGGAACAGGAGCCTGAGCAGCTCTGCTGGAACAGCTCCATGTGTGCACAAGCCACAGACCCATTGCAGGCAGCACTCGGCTGCTGCACTTGTAAGAGGGAGCCCATGATGTGGAAAATCCCTTGCAGATGATATGTCAGTCATACCTGAGGATCAGCCAGGAGGGAGGGATAACAAACAACAAACTGCTTCCCAGTTGAAGGTGTGCAGCTTGTAAAAAGCTTGAGTAAATCTGGAAATAGGATGCTGGGACTTATGGGGAATTGCAGTGAGGAGAACAAGTGATTTTAATGTTGGAGAATAAGAAGTAAAAGCAGTTGAAAAAATAGAAATAGGAGCCGGTGCTCCTGATCTTGATCAGTGTTTTAAAAGCAGCGAGATTAATCAGAATTCCTTGCCAAGCAGCATTTTCTGGGGTGCTGGCACGAGGCCTGCTCTGAATTAGCCAGCTCTGTCACAGGCAGCTCTGCAGGACTCGTTTGCACTGAGGGTCTGTGAGGAGAGGAGGAATTTTTCAAAGTGGTTCTGGGAACTCATTAGGCTAAAAACCCCACATAAATCTATGGTGGGTGTAAGTTATCACTCTACTTTCCCCTTGTAATGTGCCTAAGCCACGCTGCCTCACCCTCCATCACCTCCTTGTCTGCATTTGTGGACATGCCAAAGCAGAAACACTCCTCCCTGGCCCCTTTGGACAGCTTCTGGGCTAGGGAGGGGAGCTCCCAGCTCACAGGGGTGGAGGTGCATTCAGGATGTGCCTTCACAGCAGCAGAGGTTTTCACACCAGGCTGCCTCCTCATCCTCTCCCTGCCTGTGCAGCTGGCATTGTGCTGGTGACTCCAGGCAGGTTGGTTGTCCTCAGTGTCCTTGCACTCAGACCTGTTGCTGGGCAGGATGGAGAAATTTTAGGCTCCTGGGTCCTCTGTTTGGAAGCACATCCTGCACATTTGTGCAGGATACCACATTTTCTCCTTGATAGAGTTAAATAATGGTGTTTTTCTTATTTTTCTTTTTTTTTTTCCTTTTATTTTCTTTCTTTCCTTCTCTTTCCATGGGGGGTTGTGATGATTTTTTTGCTTTGGGTATTTATACATCCAGACAACCCTGCCTGTTAGTGTTGGTCCCTATTTCAGCACAGAGCAGCTCCTTCCTTTGAGGTTGCCTTCACCTTTATTCTGTGATAAAATGAGCTCATCTTCACCCTGATATTACCTTTAGGGCCGTGAGCTAACTGAGTTAAGAGCTCTGATGTTTTTCTCTTGGTCATTTAGAGGTGCTCAAAGCCCTGGTGCCAAACAGCTGATCTGAGTCCCAGCTGCCCAGGGTCAAGGACACGTGTGGAAATTGGGTGAAACTTCTCTTTTTGAGTTTTTGTGTAAATAGGGTTTTGCAAAGTGGAAGAAGCTCTCAAAACTAATTTCCCTCTTTTGTTGCTTAAGAAATCAAAAATCTATTATTGCAAAGGAGTGAAGAGAAGAGGTACAGGGCTGCTGCTGAAAGTGCAAAGCGGTAAAATGCTGTGGGATCCTGGACTGTCGAGACTCATCACACCCCTGTGGCATCTTCTTGTCATAGGGGAACGCTTTGATTACACCTCTGTTAAACCCAACAAGCCGTTTGGGATGATGGCAGTGACACTCCAGGCAGATTCCTTGTACTTGATAATGTGCTGTTTCATCTCTGGTAGAAATGGGATGCTTTTCATCCAGCCCCAACATCATCTGTGCTAAAGTGGTTGATGATTTATGTGATTTTCCCCCTAAATTCAGGGAAATCTCAGCAGAAGGGTGGAGCAGAGCAGGAAGCAGCAGCAAACACCATCTCTCCCTCATGGGGAAAGATCCTCCTCCTTACCTATTAGAAAATTAACTATAATGAAATAATTATTTTATATTCACAGCTGATCAGAAAGTCCTTACCTGTCTCAGGACTTTCCTCGTGTGTTTGCTGGGAGTTTTTACAGGATGAGGGGACTCACTTTTTTCTAGTTCACATCCTGGAAGTAGTCAAGGCCAGACTGGACTGGGCTCTTGAGCAACCTTGTCTAGTGAAAGATGTCTCTGCCCATGGCAGGGGATTGGAATGAGAACATTTTTAAGGTCCCTTCCAGGCCAAACCATTCCATGATTCAATAAAATTGCATCCTTGCTGGGAGCGATGCTGTAATAATGTGTTGATGGGGAAGTGATCCAGGCACTTTGGCTTTCTCTCAATTAAACCTTACAGCAGGTTAACCTGCTGGAATCAGGAAGATTTAAAATGACAATGGAGACATTCAAATGAAGGTAGCACACAGAGTCTGATGGTGATGGAAAATGGCTGTGAAACATTAGGGATGGCAGACTAAATCTCAGACAGTCAGAAGGCAAATGAAGAGTAAAGATAAAGAGTTCCTTAGAGGTGTTTGCTTCAAAAAGAAAAAAAATTAAAATAAAAATATTGTGGAAGCAGATTGGTACTGATGCACCTGAAAGATTTGGCAATTCAAAGAAAGAAAATGCTAAAACCAAGAAATTAAAATTCCATGTATTGTTTGAAAGGCAAGAGACTGCTGCCTTAGAAGTGCCATTGGCATGTATGGCATGTTCTGAAATTGCTTGGGAGAGTATATTGGATTGGGGTGGGGAAGGGAGGGAGAGACTAATTATATATAATCTTAAAATGAATTAGGTGATATAAATGTAATGAAAGCAAATCCTGTTCCTGGAGAGACTTTTCAGTTTGCATTTTGATATCCTAGGGCAATGGCATGTTGCTCTCTGACAGACAACCATTTGATTTGGAAATATGTGAATAATTGGGAAGTGAAACCTCTTTGAATTTGTTCCTTTCCCCTCTAGCGTTTGAAGGACTAATTATAGGAAGAGATGCAGAATGCCCTGTGCGGGCACGGATGCAGCCAAGTTTCTACTTTGCTGGTTGCATGAGTCACTGTGCTGCATCCTGTGCTCTTTGATATGTGTCCTTGCCTCGAAAATTATATATTTATTTTACAGATGGAGAGGTAAGTGTGTTATGCTGCACGTCAGTGAGCCCTTGCTGGAGACACCTGTGCCAAAAGGATGCTCAGCAGCCAGGTGGAGGCTGGGAGCAGGCTGGGACGTGCGGGTGGTTGGGTAGGAGTAAACACCCATGTGAGGAGGGAGCGCCTGGAAGCTTCAGCATCTTGGCAAGGCTTGTGCTGCTGGCTCGACTCAGAGGCAGCGCCCTATTTTAAGATGATTTTAAAATGGGTCTGAAGATCCTCCTGTCTGCAGTTCTCTGCTTACCAGCAGCCAGGTGCTGAGCCTGTTCCAGGCAGGAGGGACCATCTCCCCACTGCCTGTCTCCTGGATGGCACAAGCAGAATTGATGTGTCCAACCCAAGCTCTCTGGAAAGAGAGGGTTAATCAGCCTCATGGCTGGTCTGAGGCACTTGGTCTCATTTATCATCTCTGCCTGTGCTCAGCCCCAGGATGGTGGGTGTGCCAGGGGAATTGGGGAGGGAGATACCAAAAGCATGAATAAAAATACTCCTCAGTCTGGAAAAAAAAAGCAGAATTTTGGTCTCTGGAAGAGCTCTCAGATCCTAAATAATAATACTGTACAAAAGTATGAATGTCTTGAAAAGATATGAAGTCCTCTCCCACTGAAGGTGACATGCATGAGGGGAGCAGAACTGCTGCTGGGTTGGGCTGTGTGGGGGGAAGAGAGGGAAGCACTTACAGCAAGGTGATGGATAAAAAGCTCCCAGCCTGTGTGTGAGATCTGTAGCTCCCAAGCTGTGCTCAGCAGACCCATTATAGTGTCTTAGGCTTTTGTTATGTAGGTAACATGGAAAGTTTGGGATCTTCTGACATGGATGAGTCAAATATTCCTGGTGGCTCATTCCTGACTTGATGTATAACCTTGAGCTTGGAGCTGTGCCTCCTCCTCCGGCTCTCCCCACCTGTGATAACTGGGATGGTGACATTTGCTGCTGTTTGTAAAGCAGTGCTGGCATGGAGACCTGCAAAGTGAAACCGGGTAGGATGCAGGATGCTCCGCTCACTGTTCTGGCCGAGAGCCGACGCGTGAGGTTGCTCAAAATGCAGCACATCCTTTGTCTCACCATCTTTAGGCAATATGGTGTTTGGGAAGAATCTTAACACAGTGAGGACCAGATGTATGTAAAGCCCTTGGGGCTGTATTGAAATGCAAATGGAAATGAAATAGTGCATTACTTCCAAGAGTGGTCTAAAGATGAAAACGCAGTGTTGGGAGAATGTGCATCGAAAGCGGATAGCTGGGTGTGAGCCCTGACAATGCTTTATCCTGTTAGGAAACCTGCATGCAATGCAGTGTTGTATTTGGGGTTTTGAGGTCATTGTTACACAGATTATTTAAGCCTGGATGCATTTTTAGCTGGACTTTGTCTAAAGAATAAACATAGCCAGGGCTGTTTTCCAGTCATCAGCTAAATGGCCAGATCAAGGGCTTGAGTCAGCGATTCTTCCAAAACATTACTGACTGTCTTCAAAAATATTTCCTAACACTTCTTGCTTTTGAAAATGTAATCATGCATAAAGTGATGTATATTAGTTTTGCTTTGCAAATGATTCTGGTGCCTGGATGCTGTGTGTGTGTTGGCTCTGCTTCTCGCTCGCTTGTATGGTGCTCTGCTTCCTACATTCATCCATGTATGCCTGAAACACAACCCAAAGATGGGACTTGTCCTCTTCCAGGAATAAAAGACCTACATAACCTCCTTCTGCAAAATCAGGATTTATATTTTCGCTGCATTAGGGATGTATGGCTTGTATGAGCAAAACTAACTTGCATATCCCATTAAAACAGCTGCTGCTAGCAAAGTGCTCCAGCTCTTTGGCTTGTAGGTGTGCCTTGGACTTTGTTTCAATCTGTAGAACCACTTTTCAGTAGAAACACCAATATTCTTCATATTTCATGATGAGACATGTCCCATCTAGAAACTGTACTTTGTACAGCAAGGAAGACGAAATGTTAATTTCTCACTATGCTGAGATGAAAGGGGATTGTGAGATGCCAGCTTAGACCAAGCAGTATGGTGACTTCTCCTTTCCACTTAGATTTTTCAAAACTGTATATTGACTTGTGGAGACTTAATCTGAGATGTTTTAAACAGTTTCTGTCTCTCAGGAATGAGGCACCTTTTCAAGATAGGTTAGGCTGGCTATCCTGCATGGAAATATTTATTGCTTTTGAAACACTTGGCCCTTCCAGAAAATAGCCAGGCAGGCACGTGGCTTCCTCTACTTCAGTGTAAAGATTACTTATGATGTGTTGTTAATGAATAATTACTACTGTATGCTATGCTTCCCTTTTTAAATGGCAGGGGCATCCTTGCTACATAAAACATTAAAAACTTGTTAAGATGGAAAATACCAGCAAAGAGATAACAAGCCTGTGCAAAATCTCTGTCTATTGGAAAAAAGGTTGCAAGGGTATCAGGGAAGGACTCAGGGAGGAAGATGGCTTTGTGTTCTTCTCTCAGCAGCTGCTGGCTCCAAATGGCACTTCTGGGCTCAGGGCAGTTGTTCAGAGGGATTGGGTTCCTCAAATCCCAACATGAAAAGAAATGCAGGCTGTCTGGATGGGTGGGGATGGAAGTCAAGAGCAAAGATGCAGTCAATGACATACTGCATTTGCTTGGTCAGTAGCTGCTTGGGTCTTGCAATATTTGGATTGGTTTTAAATTATGTTTTTAGGTTGACAGCATTTAGTATAGGAACTGGACAATGGCCAGGCTAGGCCAGAACAAAAGCCCACCCAGCCTGGTGGTCTGACCTCACCTTTTGCTGAAAGACGACAGGGCAGGAACAGCAGAACAAACAAGTGCATGTGGTTCTGGTTCTTCTTAAAACATTATGGGGAATCTGCTGAGAAGGTTCCCCACATCACCTGCCCTTTGAGTGAGAAACTGGCTTCTCCAGGTGTGCTTTGAGCTAGCTGTGATTGGTTCACCCTTCATTACTTGTGTACCACTTGTTTCATCCTGCATCACTTGTTTCACTCTTGAGCAGTTGCATTGGCAGGGGCCATTGTAGAAATGGAGGAGGTTGATCAGCAGTTTTATTCTCCATTGTTCATTCAGCACGAAGAAGAGTGCATCTCTTAGTGCTCACCAGAGCTCCCAGGATATAACTAGAACAGTAGGTTATGCTTTCCTGGGCTTATTGCATTAAAGAAAGTGAATCCTGTACTAAAGTATTTATATTGAAAAGCTTGAACTGTGGCATGATGCCCATGGAAAATACGTAAAGCAGCTTGGGCTGACACTTTCCTGTGGTCTTTTTTTTTGTTCCCAAAGAATAAAGGTGGAGGGATTCCCCTCTGTGCTGCTGCCTTGCCTGGGACAGGTGTGTTCACCTGCTTGTTGGTGTGGAAGCAGATGGTCCTGCACCCTCCAAAAAGTTATCAAAAGTTTTGTTTACTCTTCTCAGATGGCTGCAATGCTTTACCAAAGTTCAGGGAAATTGGCTGAAGAGCACTGGCATTCATGTGTTCAAACCTAGTAGGGAGATTAGTGCTTTTATTGCTCAACTGGCTGCTGTCACTGTGAAGCTTTTCACATTGCCTTGGAACATTTTATTTTCTTTAGCAAAAAATGGAATTTACTAGTGGCATGTCTTCCATTTCTGTTCCTGCTGAGTAGCAGGAGTGAACAGTAATGTCACATAAAGTACCTTTTTATTAGAGAGGTGGGAGTAGTTTGCATGCTTCTGTCCCCAAGTAAATCTGAGCAAGGGGAGGCAGCAAAAAGATGTGCTCAGGGTTGTCATTTGCTCATCTCTCTACAGCTGACAGTCCTCTGTGTCTACCTTCCTGCAGGCACCTCTCCCATCTTTCAACTCGAGCATGTGGACCAAAACAAGTGATTATTGCATCTTGCTGATGAAGCTCTTGAGGTGAAAGAAAAGAGTTTGACTGCAGCCTAAAATTATCATGTTACAGGTTATGGAGGAGTATTTGAAAGATTTTGGGTTGGAAGGGACATTTAAAGATCCTTTTGTTCCAACCCCCCCTGTCACGGGCAGGGACACCTTCCACTGACCAGGATGTTCCACACCCCATCCAAACTGGTCTTGAACACCTTCAGGGATGGGGCATCCACATTTTCTCAGGGCAACCTGTTGCAATGTCTCCCCACCCACACAGGAAAGAATTTCTCCCTAATTTATACTTAACATCTTTCATTTTTAAACCACTTCTCCTTGTCCTATCACTACAGGCCTCGGTAAGAAGTCTTCTTCCACCTTTCTTGTAAACCTCCTTTGTACTTTGGTAGACTGCAGTAAGATCTCCCTGGAGCCTCCTCTTGTCTTGGTTTCTTATTGTATTTCCAGTAATAAATCCCTCTAAAAATTCATGGTATCTCTGAAAGTGCCCAGACAAGGGCACCCCCATCTCCTTATTCACGTACATCAACATCTAAATATGTGGAAGCAGCATCAGAGATGGTGATAGTGTGGATCCCCACCTATCTGAGGTCACAAAATTGTGAGTACTGTGCTGAATCTTAGAATATTACTTTGGAGCCCTGGTCACCATGGGAACTAAACAGCATCCAAATAGAAAGTTGAACTGGAAAGGAATGTACCCAGTTTCTGGGCTGGAGCTGTTGAGCTCAGCTCATCCAGAAAGCTTGGATGTGGATAGAGGGTAAGTTCTTCTTTCATTCCATGTACACACTGTGGTCCAGAGTGTTTTAGTCTTCCTATGGTGGGAGAAAACCAGGAAAGGAAAAGACCTGTCCCAGAGCACACAGTTATTTTATTGCTTCCCACCTGTGAAACAGGCAGGATTTCAACTTCCTGGGACAATCTGCTCAAAACCATTTTTATTTCAAAGTGAGATCTGGATGCTGGTTAATGCATGAAATCAAAATGAAAGCTAATAGGTAACTTTATTTCCCCCCATGCCCCTTTACATAAAATCTCTTCAGCATCTCTTTTATAACTTGTCTTTAGAAAATCACCGCAGTTATCCAGACATTTCTTCCGTGCCTTTCATTATTGTAACACAAACAATCACTGGAAATTGCATTATGGTATTGTGTTGTGCTACATTCCTTCCTCAGGTCGTCTGACAGCAGCTTTTTTCAGTAGACCCCAAGGAGAAAGGTACGTTTCTGTAAACATGAGACAAGTCCTAAATGTGCTATAGCCACTTGGGAGAAAATTCCATTGTAAAAGAGGCTCTTAAAATTGCTCATGTGGGATTTGCCATTAAGAGCATAAAGACTGGAGAAATGGACTTCTGATTTGGCTGGCAACTTGCTTCTCATCCTCGAAGAATTTTAGGAATGTCTTTACTTCCTTTTGGAGGGCTTAAGGCTAGTTTGTGATTGCAAGGGCCAGAGGCTTGCTTTTTTCCTGCCTCCCTTCTCTTTCAGGCTAGGTTCTGCTTGCTTGTTAACTCTTGAAATACCAGTGTACACTGGGGAAAGAGCTTTTTAAAAATCAGTGGTTTCTTCTGCGAACCTTGAATGGTCTGAAGGTCTAGAGTGTAATGCAAAAGATGTCCCTTGCACCAAGAAGATATCAAGTATTTGCACATGTACTGCTGTGGGCTGGATGGAGGAATCTCAGTTTGGGATGTGGTAATGGATGCTTGTCCTCAGTAAGACTGGTTATAAATTGTGCTCATGCTTTTTTGTGCACTGCACTTCCATCATGTTCTTATCCTTTGAGCTGAAAAGCACCAGGGTGTCAGACTGCTCATGTGCTGGGGGGAATGCAGGTCAGACTTTCAGCTAAAATGTGCATGTTTTAGTCTCTAGAACATGAAGAAATATGGGGATTTTGTCATAGTGTATTTTGTATAGCATATGAATGATCTTTGCCCAAAAGAGCTTGATTCCCCATCAACACAGTGCAAAGAGCTGGGCAAGCATCCCTTGCATGGTCCTGTACCATTTCTTCTGTCACTGAAGCCCTTGGTTCTTCTGAAGGAGAAGTTTGGTTTTCTCAGGTCAATAAAGAAGAGACCCCAGTTGGCACCTGCCAACAACCATCCATCATCATGCTGGAACTGAGGTTTGAATTTAGACATCTGTAAGATTTTCTCTCTGTTGCTGCCTCCCCTTCAACTGGCTGGCAAGGAAAAGCTGTGATGTAGCAGAAAGGTAATCTTAGACACCTGATTTCTAGGTAGAGATAATGTTCTTCTACTGAGAGCATTTTCAAATTAATTCTTCCTTGAGTTTCCCACTTGCTCATGTAATCTGCTGATTAAGTGACTCATCTCTGTGGTGTATTTGAATTCTGGTCAGTGATGGAGTTTAAAACAGTGATTTTTGAACTGGTTCCATGGTTTAGAGTGATTGTGGTTTTTCATTGTCTTTCTTCCTCCATCCTGCTGAGAAAACTGCTCAACTCCAAGCTTTGATTATTCAAGTAGAAGAGGGTGACAGGAACACAAACAAGCATCATTTAGTTCTTGGGGACACGTTTTCCTGATGCTTGACCTTTTGGACTTCCCACATCTTCTTGTCCATTTACATGCATTACAGTTTTTCCAATTACCAGTGAATTAAATTTGGAATTGTGGTATTTGGAAATGTCAAGCAGAATCAATAGAAAAGCACTTGGGGCCCAATCTTAGTAGACTCAGCACATTTTAAAGCATATTTGAAATGTCCCTGCTGATAAATCTCAGAGGACCCCGTGTAGATTATGAATTGAGGTGCTGCTGTTCTGGTACTGAAGCTCTCTGTGGCTTGCCAGGTGTGCTGTGCTGTGTTGGACACACATCACTCTCCCTGGAGAAGACCTTAAAATTCAGGAGCTCTGAAAAGCATTTCTGCTGGTGGCAGTGTCAGAGGATGATGAGGACAGTGGGATGGAGCAGATGCACGTGAAAATCTGGGAAAGGCATTGCCACATGATTATTGCTGTTCCTTAAACCTCTGCACTCCACAAGGAGATGCTCCCATACCCTCGTTCCTCTGCCTGGAAGGAAATTAATTTTCCAGGCTTGCTTTGAAAGCTTTTCAAAACTTCACTGTGTGTGGGGAAAATATTTACGAACGTACGTGATTCCACTTCCTCCTCCCATGCGCTTCGGAGACCCCATGCTGGCTCCAGAGGAGAATGGGAGAGAACAAATGATTGTGTTCTAAATGTCATTTCAGAACTTGCTGCATATTTTACACAGTGATTTGTGGAATCTGGTCAAGACTTGCCTCTTTTTGATTTTCAGGAGGGCAGGTGGAAATACCTTAATCTTGCAATTAAGCTCTAATACTTTCTGTTACAGAGGCTGCAAAGTTTAGCTGCTGAGACACCTTCTTGGTAGCTTGTGTGCAGAATGCTCAGCCCACAGGGGGCCATTTTTCATGCCAAAGAGTAGTCACTGCTGTTACAAGCTAAATAAATGGCCTGCTTAATGCTTTTATAAGTGCATGCCTCAAATTCAAGAAAAAAAATATTAATAACTCTATGCCTGTTTGGAAACTCGTGGTCTGGGGGAGAAAACACAACCTTTCCTTCATGGAATTCCTCTGTGGAGCAAGGCTGTGGTGGTGCAAAGGAAGCCTGGAGGTGTCTTCTAATGAACTGGGGGGATGGAGGAGCATCATTTCAGGGATGCTGCCCAAGGTGGCATCCTCAGGGCTGGACACAAATGGACAGGCAGCAGCTCTGAGAGCTCTGGGAGGGAGTTGGGATGGGCAATCTACAGCTCCTCGTGCTCTCCTCCACCCTACGCCGTGCACAGGCAGGCGGGTGGCAGCAGTGCCCTTTTTGGATCTGTGACTTCGTGCTTGTCAGGGCTGGCTTGGTTTTCATTTCATTCTCTTGGGTGTAGCTGAGGAGGAGTATGTATCTGTGCAAAAAAAAAAAAAAAAAAAAAATTAGGAATTAGGCCTTTTTTTGTGTGTTATTACTAATCTGGTTTGAGCTCTGCTGTCCAAATTGCCTCGTTTGTGACCCAAAGTGCATTTAAACATGAACTGCAGAAGCACCACGGCATTAAATGCTTTTGATTGATCTCCCTGATGGTTTTATTAAAGAACTAAAACCTTTTTGGGGGAGACAGATACAGTTAGTGATGTGAAGGGAGAAATGTAATTACATTTTTGGCTTTGTCCTCAACTGAAATGAGACAAAATAGGATTTTTCTAATGGATAACTAAAATGATCTCTTCTTTAAATAAAATATAGAAGTGACCCTCTGAGTTCAAGTCAAAAATGCTCTGCTTCCAAAAATTGATTAACTGCTGGCAGCATTTCTGTCCTGCTGCAAACCAGGCCAGCCAGCAACCTGGCCAAACCTCCTTGGATTGCTCTGCCTGGCCAGAGGAATGATTTACTAAACCTTTTCCTGAGAGATCCTCCCCTTTGCGCCAGGAGATTAATCTCATCAGCTCTGTGTGCATGTATGTGTGCATGGACACTCAGTATTTCACTCAACTGAGTGTTGCTGTCATCTCAGCTCCATCTTCCCTCTGCAGGATCTGCCTGGTTTTGTGGCCTTGTGAGGAGCTGGGATGTTCCATGTCCTTCTCTGTGTTCTTCTCCTACCCAGCATGTTTGACTTAAAATACCAGGGAAATTATTCAGAAGAATGAAACCATTACTGAACCCTTTCCCCAAGCTGGTAGTAATAACTCCTGAAACACACTCCTTACATTTTACAAAACAGGTATTGCTGTCTGTTCAGGGGAAAATTCTAATAAAGATCTAATTCTTTGGAATAATTTTCTTGTTATCATTTACTGACTTAAACCCAAGTTAAAAAAGAGATATATGGGGGGG
>VXBI01008807.1:725675-890432 GCA_013397375.1 Toxostoma redivivum | reverse complement strand
GGGGGGGGGGGGGGTTGCTACACAGATGTCCGTGGAAGCTGTGAAGTGTGAGTCATGGTGTGTATATAGAAGCCCTGAGTTGTCATCCCTGGTGAGCAGGGAGGATGTATTTCTTAATATTAAAGTTCCTTTTTTAATTTTAAAAGAAAATGACTTAAAGCCTCCTGTCCTTTTGAGAGTGGTTGTCAATGGCATCATTGCAGGTTACCATAGCAATATATGCTGAGATAATAGATTAACAGCCATTGATTGACTCGAAAACTTGGAGCTCTTTTACTGTGGGATAAGCCAAACCTATTGACAGAAAACAAAATTCCAAGTAATATCTTCCCTTGGCATTACACCTTTGCTTTCTCAGTGTTGCCTGCTCCCAGATCTACCTGATCTGGCTTAAGAACCAAAGCATTTTGCAATAATAGATGCTTCTAATTAACCATCCCTGCATCCAGCTGGTTGAATGGGGTATCTCTGCCTGGACAAACCCTGGCCATTGAGGTCCCCAAAGGTAGGGTGAGGTTTTGGCTTGAGAAAGAGACTCTGCAGAGCCACAGGGGCTTTTTTCTGCTGTTGTTTAAAGACTTTAGTGAAAGAACAGGGGATAAAAGCAACAAGTCTCCAAATCCTCATGTGCAGTTACGTGCTTAACCACAGATGTCATCACGAGTTTGATGCTTTGCCTAAAAATGTATTTAGCCCCTATTATTTAAATACAGCAGGAATGAAATCACCCCGCTTTGGGAATAAGTGCTGGAGCAACGCTCAGAAATTTCACATTCATTTTGTAGAGATGCAACTGGGTGGTCTCTCCAGAGCAACATTTTCCAAACATTTCCAGTTGCAAGCCTTCAT
This sequence comes from Toxostoma redivivum, assembly GCA_013397375.1. Lineage (NCBI taxonomy): Eukaryota > Metazoa > Chordata > Aves > Passeriformes > Mimidae > Toxostoma > Toxostoma redivivum. The sequence continues at coordinate 889,583 of VXBI01008807.1, read as the reverse complement.
CTGGCTTGATTTTGAATTTCTAGCAACAACTATTTGGAATTCTTTAATTTGTGTCCTGTATGTGATTTCTGGGCAGGTGCCTGGCAGAGCTGGGAGGCAGCAGCCCTCTTTCCCTGCCTTTGTCTCCCCACCAGCACCTCCAAGAGTGCTCCACAACTGCTTAGATTGTGGTCCCTTACTGAAGGGTGTGCCAAAATGCAGCTGTGGGATTGGAGGCAGCTGGTTTAGCATGCCCTGGGAGGGGGGATGAAGTGGCTCATCCCAGCAGATGCTGCGCTGCAAGGTGAGCAGCCAGCAGCCCTTGATTTCCCAGCTCTGCTCACCCTGCCATGGTTTGAGGGAGAGCTCTTGAAAGCAAACCCAAACCTCAAACAAAGGGCCCAACTTCCATAATCACACGTGCAAGAATGCATCCGCAGTTGCTTAATTGCTGCATGCAATTACCCTCCAAATTAGAGGGCAATTACCCCAATTCAGTGTACAATCTCCGCCGTTTTATATTATAAAATTACATCTACAAATAGCTATATAGGGACATAACGAAGTGTTTGCAAATAACTTCAGTTGCATACACTGTTTCATATATAAAGCCCGGTGGTTTTGACAGTCAGGCAAACAGACTGTCTGGTAAATCACTCAGTGTTTATGCAGACTATTTTGACACATCCCATCTTTTCGTATATACTTTCATTTTAGGTTTTCAAAAGGGGACAGGCAGAGATAAAGAGCTGAGATTTATAGCAGCCTTCAGCCTTGGGGAAGATATTCCCTATGTATCTAATTATGAGTTAGGAGCCTGGCAACTGCTAACACCTAGACCAGGAGTTGCTACACTGGATCTTGGCTATAATTTAGAAGCTGTTGGATAATGATACAGCCTCAGTGATCTGTCAGCGACTCCAAATTAGGAGAGCAGGGTTTAGTCTCAGATCAGCAGCAAGGTCCCATGTCTCAGCAGGCTGAAGTCCTTCAGTTCACAAGGATCTTTTTTTAATGAGCTCCCTCTGTGCCTTGCAACTCCCAAGTAGAGGCAAGAGGTCTTCCCATGTCGCATGGTGCTTCGACTGCTCTTCCCATCATTATGTGCCTCAGATGGGTGCTGGGGGTCTTGCTTGGCAAAAACCTAGTGATATTTCAGTCATTTGGAGCAGAAAATTGACCCAGGGGAATCAGCATAATGACAGTTCCTCCGGACTGAGGTCAAAAAGTCGATTTCCACCCCAAAAATGGGTGATGGTGGGTAGCCTCCCTCTGCCTGTGTGATGTGTGGGAGTTATTTGGGCTTGGTATTTTGTGTAAAGGTATTTCTGTGATGCTTTTGTTCCAGGACAAGCCACACTGCATCATGCCTGTTATAGATGGGCAATGCAATAGTTGGCTCTCACAATTAAGGGATGAACATTATGTGTATGTTACAAGAAGTCTCATAGATGTATAGTTATGTTATTTTGGTATGTTCTCCCCATAGTCTTCTTTCCTCTCCCCCTTGTATTGTTGCCACTGGACAGCCTGGGTAGTCAGGGCAGTTGGGAGGAGGGCAGGCTTGTTACTAGGAGGCACAGCATGGCACACCTGCCCTCCAGTCAAGTTGTAAGAAAATTATCTCCACCAAAGGATGGAATTTGACTGACAAGACTTTGGGAGGGGCCAAGAGTATAAAAGGCAGAGCATCCATTTTGTAGGCGAGCACGTGGCTGCTGTTATTTCTCCTTATTCAGTCCTTCTGTTGTATTTTGTTAAGGTTTAATAAACCTTTTGAAATTTTAAAAGGTAAGTGTCGTTTCTCACATTCCCAAAGCGCTGGGTGGGTGCAGTGGGATGCCAGAAACCCATCTGCTCCTGCAAAGCCTGATTCTTCCTTAGATTTTGATTTCAAACAGGACTTCAGGCTTTATCACTTAAATGACTATTTGTGGATTGTGGCATTAAAAACTTGATTGTTTTTGTCTGCCTGCTGACACGAGGCTCTTTTCCGTGGAGAGAGCTGTGGCTGAGAGTGGGATGCAGTGCTGGGGATGCTGTGCTCCTGCCCCATGTCCATGCTTCTGTTGCATGTCCATGCTCCTCCCCATGTCCATGCTTCTGCTTTGCAACTTTTTCTCCCAAATTTTGCACTGTGGCTGGTGGAATAGGCTTAGGCAGGAGAGGAATGGGGGCCCAATGAATAAGACCAGGTTCTAAGAGTGATCTTCCAACATTTGCTCAGCAAAGGTTTTTTATCTCATTGCACCCAAATAACATTGATTTTCTTCCAAAAGCTAAGCAATTCTCTGGGGTGTTCATTTTCCATCCCACATGAGCAGGATGTTACCAGGCAGTGCCACCAAATGAAGGAGCTCAAGAGTTTTCCTGGGAGATGACAAGAGTGAGGAGAGGGAGAACAGGACTGTGGGGACACAACCCCTTTAATCTGTCTCAAGCTGTGGTCTATGACTGCACTGAAAGACTTTTGTTTCAGGAAAGGCCCTTCTGGCCAAAATTGACAGCATCACTCCTGTCAGATGCTCAGGTTTGGTACAACACTTCTTTTGAGCCAGGTTGCATTGCTGGGGGCACAGGGAAGCCCAGTCAAATCCTTGTGCTGATGCATCAGCTGTGTCTGGTGGAGGAAGGCAAGTGCTTCCTGCACATATCCTGGGGCAACACCCTCTGATTCTTCTTCCAACTTGAAATGAGAAGCAGGACATGTTATCCATGCCTTTGTCACTTGGAAGAATCACAGAATAGTTTGGGTTGGCAGGGACCTCTAAAGGGCATCTAGTCCAACTCCCTTGCAGTGAGCAGACACACCTTCAACTACAACAAGTTCCTCAGAGCTCTGTCCAACCTGACCATGAAAGTTTCCAGAGATGAGGCATCTACCACCTCCCTGGGCAACCTGTTCCAATGTTTTATCACCCTCATTGAGAAAAACACTTCTTCCTTATATAATTTTTTTTTTGTTTAATACCATTACCCTATGTCCAGCTCAGTGTTTCTTACAGACCTACAGTGGTCTTGGGGGTATCCATTGCCCAAGCGGGGAAGAAGAGGCAGGAAATGGGGGGATGGATGAGCAAAGCTCAGATTTCCTTGTCTTAGTCACCACCTTTCTCCCTCAAAGGGATGACCTCCTGTTTTGACTCCCCCTCCCTCTGTTCAGTGAGGGTTTTACCACAGCAAGTGCAGAACAGGCAGTTAGCTGCAAACTTTGGTCTCTGCATGATCCATTACAGAGCAAGGTGTGAGTGTTTCTTGATGAGCTAAAGCAGCAGGTAAATTAATACCCAGACCTGGAGCCGTGCCCCTTCCTGCTGAGACCATCTTGGGTACAAACAGAAGGGTTTCTTGCAGTCGTGAGCACCCAGCGGGGCGGGGATCCTACCAAATGGCTTTTAAAGAGATCTGAAAGCAGGTAACAAACACGCAGGTTTTTAAAGTGTCTTCTTAATGCAAGCATCCTTAGGAGCTGTTATAAAGAAAGCATACATCTATTTAGTCATCTAAAACTTTATGCATGCTTTTATTCAAATCATCTAAACTTTGACAGCGGGGGGGAGAACTGGGAAAGGCCTTTTTTCCTGGCATGGTTGCTGTTTGCAGAGTTGGGTTTGTGTGTTTCCAAGCAGCTCTTAGTCTTCAGCTGAAACTTGTTCCAGAAAAGACAACTGTCTTGGGGGAAGGGAGTCTGGGCTCAACACAGGATTTAGCAGCCTTGGTTTGCTGGTCCCAGAGCTGATGCAGCTCCTGGTTCACATCTTTTCAACATTCCCTTTCCAAAACACAGTGGAAATATCAGATCTCACCTTAGCTCTGTGCATTGCATTGGCTGTAATTTATGGTGGAGAAAACAGAGGCTACACAATATTGCTTGAGGTTGCAGCTGATGGTGGCTGAGCTAAGATTAGATTTTGAGGCTGCTTTCCAGTGAAATGGTTCACTAAACCTTCCAGCTTTCTGAGAGACAGAGCTGGGAAGGGAGGGGAAATTTCCCTCTTTATCAAAAGTGATATTCAGTTTGGGATGATAAAAATGATATAACAAAATGTATTTCCAGGAGTGGAGCAGAAGATGCTAAGTGTGGATTAGGTGTCAGGTACCAGCTGGAAGCCATGTGACTTATTACAATGAGGGTGGTGAAACTCTAGCCCAGGTTGTTCACTGAGGTGGTGGCTCTAAAAGTATTCAAGCCCAGGTTGGATGAGGCTTTGAGCAACCTGGTCTAGTTGAAGATGTCCCTGCTCATTGCAGGGATATTGGACTGGATGACCTTTAAAAATCCTTTCCAACCCAAACCATTCTGATTCTATGCAGTTAAGATATTTATTCTTTCCTTCATAAGTAAAAAGATATCGCCCTCCACCCCCACACATACGAGAAAGCTCCTTTGGTTTCCTGCTGATTTAACCAGTATTTAGCAAAAATGCTTAATCTGCCCTAAAAAAGCATGGTGTAAGTATCAAGAGAACAAATATCAAGGCTTTAACAAGGAGTGTCAATATTGACATTGTTCTGTGTTGAGGGATATTGGTAGGTTGTTTTCATTATTGTAAGCAACTTGTCAGAGGAAAACTCTGATGGAGCTTTGCAAGGGCTGATAAAACCCGCAGGTGCTATTGAAAGTGAGCTCTTGTCTGTGTGTGCTTTGAATATAATTGAATATAGTTTCAGAAGTCAGCTTTATGACATTCTCATGCCCCTACTCCCTTGCAGTCTCTCCCACAATGCAGATCAAGCAGTCTTCCTAAAAAGTGTTATTGAAAGATTGAACACCTCAGCAGTTTGCAAAGAGCTCTTCCTTCCTAGTGTGATGAGTTTGCTCCATGCCATGAAAATTGCCCATTGCTAAGTGTTGGGATTGGGAGCAGGCTGGACCAATCACCCCTAAATTATTCAGAACTGTGGTTTTCTTGCTAGAAACTTAGTTCTAGGCTTCACAGAGGTCTGGCTATTCTGGGAGCACAGCACTTTTGTTTCACCATCCTGTGGGACCTATTTGTGTTTTCTACCCAGTTGTCAACACATTTTATTGAGATACCTACATTTTCCATGATTGCAATCCATCAAAATAATGGCCAGCCCTGACCTTACCTTAGGCTTGGTAATCCCAAAGAGAGATGGCTGCAGGGCATTTTAGAATTTACAGAATCATCATGGTACAGGGCTCATGGTACCTTTTGTATTTGTCTGCTTACAAGATATGTGTTTGTTTCATTCTTTGTTTTGTTTTGAACTGATCCTTAAAATGCCACAAAGCAGAGTATCTCCAGATGAAGAGAGGATTTCTAAGGTTTAGGACGGAAGAGGTCATCTACAAATATCAGTGTTCCCTTATTTTACTCTGGTTTTAATGGATGTGTCTGCAATTGTATTTCATTTCTGCCACATGGTGGCTATGGGGGAATTGTTTCCCTGGGGGCAGCAGGTGCTCCACAGTCCTTTGGTACAAGGCTCTAAAGGAGGGAAGATCCACAAGCTATGGGGACTCCTTTGTCTGTGGTGGCCAAGCAGTCATTTGGGGTGGCCAGTGTTATTTGGGGAACAGAATTTTCTGTTGCTGAAGGTCTTGCTTGGGTGGAGAGGCACTGTGAGCCATGTCAAATGCAGCTAAAAACATGGCATTTATCATATGGAGTCTTATCCAAATAAGCCTGAACTGAGATCTAAGTGAGGAATGGCCACTGGTCTGGCCTTCCTCTGCAAGATGAATATTATCTGTTGTCAGTTACATCCATGGAAGAAACTGTGTATTTTTAGGTGTTGTTTCCCAAAGTAGTGGTGGAGAGGGAGAGTAACTCCACTGCATGACATCCCAGCAAGCATCAAGTAGCACCCTGGGAGGTTCTTTGCTAAACAGGGTTTCTGTGGTTAGACATTAGACATTATTAGACATTCTGTGGTTAGAGATTACAATGTGTTGCCTTGTGCATCCCCTTTTTTTAGGGCCTTAAGGCTGAAGAGTTGTCCAGAGGAGACCTGAGAAGATCTCAGCTGGGCTCTTGACTTCACCACAAACTCCTTTGTGAGCTCAGGCAAACCTGACCTCTCCATCCCCCTCCTCAACCCAGAGGAGAACAATCTCCACACTGCTGAAGCTCACACTGCTGAGCTGCTCACCTCCCAGGGAATCAAATACACAACATCCCCTAAAACAGAGCCACACGATTCCCAGGATCTATTTTTGATTTTACCTGAATGTTCTTGGGGCTTGATTTTTGATTCCAGGGCCAGGCCATGGGGAGGCTGAGACAAGGGAGTGCATCTACTACAATGCCAACTGGGAGCTGGAGAAGACCAACCAGAGTGGCGTGGAGCGCTGCGAGGGGGAGAAGGACAAGCGGCTCCACTGCTATGCCTCGTGGAGAAACAACTCGGGCTCCATCGAGCTGGTGAAGAAGGGCTGCTGGCTAGATGACTTCAACTGCTATGACAGGTAATAGCCCAGCTGGTTTATCTCAATACAGGTTTAATTGATCTTTTAAGTGTACAAGCTCGTGATTTTTTGCATAGAGGAAAAGAAGGCAAGTCCAAGTTAATTGGCAAAAGCATCCGCTACAATTACTTCTGTTGCTAATGCAGCTCTCAGAATTGTCGCTTAACCTGCTTTGACTTTCTAAATAGAAGCTGCAAAAATCACTTTTAGGGGTTTTGTGTTGTGTTTTGTTTTGTTTTGTTTTGTTTGTTTTTTCCCCTAGCAAAGCTTTGATAATTCTGGCATTCATTGAGAAACCTGTCCTGTACCATCAAATGAAGAGCAATATGTTCTTCCAGAAGCATTTGGTGATAGAAGTGAAAACTTGGAACATTTGGAGTTGTCTAGAAAAGCACAGATATCTGGGGGTGGTTAGGGGTTGAGATATTCTGGCATTTGTGATGTTGCAAAAAGTTCCACTGTTCTTTGGCTGAGTGAAGAGGAGGGCCAGGAGAAAGAGTGGGGCAGCAAAAGCAATGTGAGTTTGTGTGTCACTGCCTGTAGCAAGCTGAAAAGGAGTGAGGTTTTGCAGTGTGAAGGCTCCTGACTCATTAAATAGCTGGGAAAATTAACTAGCCTTTTCTCACTTGCCTTGATGCAATTCTACAAAGGGGAAAAGAATTACAGCTAAAGAAAACAGCCCTATGAAGTTTCACAGTTGAAAAGGACAATGTTCAGTAGCTCTAAGCTCAGGGTTTTTGTTAAAAAAACCCCAAACCAATGACCAACCAACCAAGCCAAGCCCAGCCCTTTCAATAAGGATTAACAACATAAAATTCAAGGATTTCCCTTGATATAACACCGATGTAGGTCAATCTCACCTTTGTGCAATTCTCAGTTGTGCATCTTTGTAGCTTCTTGTTCTGAAAGTTTTAGGAAGATCAGGTGCTAAGCTGTGGGGTTAAGCTGGAGCTAGATTAGTCCCATGGCTACAGTGTTTTCTCCCTTTGGTGCTGTACACTTCCCCTGCTTTTGTGCCAGTTGTCTTGGCTTACCTTGACTGTAAGTTGTTCCTCATCTTTGTTCTATTATTAGCTCCCAAGTTACTTTCCTACCACACCTATTCCCTTGCCAATTGAGTAGCCAGGCTCTATATATAGTTAAATTTTTGTTCTTTCCCAATAAATCAATCCTCCTTGGCCCATTAGTCATCTTAATGCCGATTCTTTTGAGAACAGAAGGTCACTGTAGTTTCCTTCTTCCAAGCAGAAGTGTTTACTGTAAACAGATTTCTCCTTTCAGTGCCTGCTCTCGTATCCAGTGACACTTGTATTGTCACTGAGTGTCTCTGCAGGGATGTAGTGGTTCTTAAACTTTGTCATAATGTGTTGCTCTGTTACAATGGTAAAAAGTTTCCAGGGCTCCTCACCAGCCTTTTCCAGCCCTAGAATTGAGCATCCAGTATCCCATTGCCTGACTTTTCAAAGCCACAAGTTCCAGGGCAAAGCTAAAAGAGCTTCTGAGAATTAAAAAAACAGTACAAGTATCAAAAGCAACATTTGAAATAAAGGTTAGCTTTAATTATTATATAAAGGAATAAAGCCTCTTTAAATGCAGTCCTTTTCATTTTTTCTCTTCCCTTGAGTGCCCTTGGCAGACTTCCATGCAGGCAGTGTTGAATCCCAAGGTGGCAAAAATGGCTAAGAAGATGATTTTTCAATCAGTGCTGCTGTGCTGATGCCCTTTGTGTCTCTGGCACCTTTGGATGGAGAATTTCTGGGAGCAGCCTTGGCAGATGCACCTGTATTCTGTCTCCTTGGATGCAGGGCATGGTCCTGTTCTGCTGCTGCTGCAGCTGCTTTTGGAGGACCGGGCACTGGGATGTACCAAATGCTGCCTCTTTTTTGTCACTAGAATGTGGAAAAATTTTGGAGTGCAAGGGTTGGGACGTTGAGGGTGACAACTCCTTACTCTGTTCTTTATCTTGAGGAAATAAGAATGTGGCACATGTACATTTAAGGTTATAGGGAAAAAGGTAGTGTTTAAAAATCGACTTGTGTGCTCTCGTTTATTTACACAGCCCTGCTGGAGAGGTCATGTTCACATTCCCCTGCAGAGCACATGAACTACTCCAAAACGTGCCCTCACTGCCACAGAAAAATGTGCCATTCTCTCCCACTGTCTCAATTGTAATATTTGCTAAGTAACATGTCATACATACCTGGATGGCTTCACTCAGAGACAGGGATAATGAACTGCAGATGTGGAGCAGGCTGTTTTCACTCATTAGCTTGATTTTTTAACCAACAGGTTTAGCAAAGGATGTGTTTTCTATTGAAGGCTCCAACACTGATGCTGTTGAATCCAAAGGGCTTGTTATCTGATTTTATGAAAAAGCATCTGGAAACATTGTTTAACTTGTTGAAACATCTTTGTTCATTTGAATAAGTCAAATGGCTGCTTTCTTTCTTTGAAGATGAAAAAAAATGAGAGCCTGAAAAAAAATCCAAGTGCTTCCCAGCTGAGACCTTGGAGGAGACAGTTTGGCTATACCTGTTTTTTTCCCCCAAAGGGAGTAAAGCACTGAAAACTATCCAGTGCTAGGATTGAAGAGAGCCTTTTCCATTCTTCTCGTGGCAGTATGTCAGTGATAACACAGAAAGGGAGGCTTGGCATGGGTTCAGAAATGAGTAATAATGTCAAACACATATGATTGTTTTGCTACTTCCTCCAAGTGGTCGAGGGAAGGAAGTTATGCATATAATTTAGCTGGGCTTCAGGAAATAGTTTGATACAGTTCTCTGTGGAGAGCAGCTCTGCAAGCCTAATAACTAAAAGCAGAGCACAGCACAGCAAAAGGTGGCAGGGAAGGGAAGCAGCATTTAAGAAACAGAAAGAAATGACAGCCAGAGTACTGCAAAAATCACTGCACATCTCTTTTGGCATTGATCTGTGGGGAGAGGGAGGATGTGTGGAAGTGGAGTTGGTTTGATCCATGGAAGTCCCCTAAGGCCTTGCACAATGTGGAAGGAAATCTCAGTGCTGGGAAGGCTATAGCAGTACCTGGATTAGAAGCAAAGGCAGAAAATGAGAGCTGCAAACTGATTTTCTTAAAGGTTTTTGTGCAGAAATAAGCTTTTTATGGAGGAAATGGTGCTTGAAAATTAAACTTAAAAACCCCAGAAACAAAATGAGAATCATAGAACCCTCGAATGGTTAGGGTTGGAAGGGACTTTTAAAGATCATCCAGTTCCACCTCCCTGCCACGGGAAGGGATACATTCCACAGAACCAAGGATGATCCAAGTCCCATCCAACCTAACCTTGTTACATTGCAGGGATGAGGCATCACCAGCTTCTCCAGATGACCTGTTCCAGTGCCTCACCACCCTCATAGTGAAGAATTTGTACTTAAAATCCAACCTAAACCTGCCCTGTTTCAGTTTAAAGCCATTCCCTTGAGCTATCCCTGCACACCCTGAGAGCTGCAGCTGCCTCCTGCTGCTGCTGTCTGGTGCCCTTCGAGTGTGCAGAGCTGGTGATGCAGCCTGAGCTCAGCCCTCGTCATGACTGCTTTATGGCACAATCTTTAATTGCATGATCAAACATTTCTCTGCCCTGGCAGCTCTCATATGGGCTGTGGGAAAGTCACTGTTCAGGGACTGAGGCATCTCTCTGTCGTTTTTCTCCTTCTCATTCTGTTAGCAGCAGAATGTTATTTATTACTCACCATCTAATGCCCTCAGTACATATGGAAGCATTTGTTTCCTTTGCAGTCTTTTCAAGGGTCTTTGCTATCCACTGGACTATTTGAGTGCCAAGTTGTTTTCTGTAAGTGGAGACTGCTGATCTGTGCAGTGCAGCTGCAGGAAAAGGTGTGTGAGAAGACAATTTGAGGCAGGTTGGCTCCCAAAGAAAAGAAGCAGGAGTTGCCTGACAATGTTTTTCTCTCCCTTTCATTCCATGTCTGTCCCTCCCTGGCACAGGCAGGAGTGTGTGGCCACAGAAGAAAACCCTCAGGTGTTTTTCTGCTGCTGCGAGGGCAACTATTGCAATGAGAAATTTACCCACTTGCCTGAAGTCACCGGCCCAGAAGGTGAGTGACTTGGAGGGTGGGGAGTTGGGGTCTCTTCCTCTAGACTCAGTATCCAATGACTTTCATGGAAACCATAGAATGTCCCGAGTTGGGAAGGACTCACAAGGATCATTGGGTCCAACTCCTGGCCCTGCACAGGAAACCCCCACATTCATACCATGTGCCTGGGAGGGTTGTCCAAATGCTCCTGGAGCTCTAAGCTTGGTGCTGTCACCACTTAGTGGGGAACCTGTTTCAGTGCCCAGCTGCCCTCTGGGTGAAGAACCTTCTCCTAATATTTGTCCTAAACCTCCTCTGATTCAGCTTCATGTCAACATTGAGTTGTTGGATGTTTTGGTTACGAAGTCAGAAATTCTTTTGCTACAGTTCTTTAAGAATAGTTTTTTTAAGGTTATTTCAGTCTATGGCTAAAGCTGTACCAACACTTTGGATACCACCAGTAAGGATTAGGTTTTCTTTATGGTGGACAGTTCACTGTGGGATGTTACAAAACAAAATCCCACCCAAAGGGAAGAGGGCAGGGTGATTTATATAGCATGAATTAAGCCTCAAACTCTTAAAAGGTGTTTGGCTCCTTCCTCATTAAATTCATAGGTCATGAGTCTCCAGATACCTTGAGCATCTGGGAGTTTTGCACTTGATTCTGTTTTGTTGGTCTAGGGATTGAAAGGGAAAGGATGCGTGTCAGCTTTTAGAGTCTGCGGATATGCATCAAAAAAGAAAAGTAAAAGCAGGACCTTCTTCAGAGGCTAATAGAAAACAATTATTCTTTTAGGTACATACTTTTTAAAGTATCATTCAATAAAAACTATTAAAACAGGTGAATTTTTTCCTTAGGTTGGTTTGAACTAGCTGCATTTACTGAGATGTTCCAATAGACCTTTATCAGATTTTCCTGGGCTGTCCTGATAGGTTTTTAATTGTTTACATGGGTTATATTATCTCCTGTTATTAACGTACCCGTAGCAACCTAGTAGCAAATATTCTTTCTCTCACAGCTTTTTGTTTAATTTGGCAAGTCTTGCTATTTTTTCCTTCCCTGTCTCCAACATAGCAACATGGCTCCATTTAGTATTCCCATTGTTTGTGTCTCAACTGCACTGATGTAATTTGGAACAAGAACTACTGTGGGAATAGTGCATTTGATTGTGGCTCCGGCAGCATTGTACTAAAAACTGACAACTTGTCAATCACTGTGAAAGGTAAAGCAACGCTGCAAGGGATTTCGTGCTCTCTTAATGCATTTGGAAGGGTTAAGAGGAGGAAATGTTCTGCTTTTATGTATCCCAACAAGAAATACCTATCTTAAATAAAGGTCAGATGAAGACTCAGCTTGCAAAGTGTGGTTTGGGCCATTGTTACTCCATTACTAACATTACGTCTAAGGAGAAGAGAAAACATGGAGCGTTATGAATGCTGTTGGGTGTGACAGCCAGCCAGCATTGTCAGCTTTGGAGTGGAGGGACAGAAAGGGTTTGGTTGCCTCTGGATGTGCAGCTGACAGTGCTGCTGCACTCCTGAAGGTGCTTTTCCCTGCCTTACTCTGCTCTTTCCTCACAGTCATATACGAGCCGCCGCCGCCGCCGCCCTCCCTGCTGAACATCCTGGTGTACTCGCTGCTGCCCATCGCCGTGCTGTCCATGGCCATCCTGCTGGCCTTCTGGATGTACCGGCACCGCAAGCCTCCCTACGGCCACGTGGACATCATCGAGGTCAGGGGCTCGCTCCCCTTTCTGGGGGCTGCTCAGTGTGTGCTCACACCCGCTTCTGCTTCACTCTTCTCGGGTGGCCTGACTCTTCATCACTGCTTTTTGAAGCTGGTGGCACAGCTGGCCTCCGTGTGATGTCTAGAGGAGCTGGAACAGAGGCCAGACAGAGTTAAGAGGAATAAAATGGGTATTTATTGAGGGGCACTACCAGTGTCACAGTTGTGGCCCTGCCTGGATGGCTCCAAGATGGAAGCAAAAGAGAGCTTGGTCATGAGATCTCACATCTTTAGAGATTTTAGTCCATTTGCATGCAGGAGTCAACTGTCCAATTAATAGCCTCAAATCATGAAGTTTCATCCTCCTTGCTTGCTTGCCTGCCCTCCTCTTTTCACGTTGTTTATGCTTAGGGCCTGAAGTTTGAAGAGCTTTCCTTGAGTCCCCAGCTGGAATAGGAACTGTTTTGTGTTCACCACCCAAGCACAACAGAAAAGCACACCCAAGCAGAACAGAAAAACTTAAAACTTGAGACATCACATGGAAATGTCACACTGATAGGTTTATGTGGGGTTACCACCATGTCTGAGATACCTGAGGGAGGGAATTAGACAGCTCTGCTTGGTGGCTGCCCTTCCTCCCAAACTCTCAAACCCACTGCCAACTTTGTAGAGCTGAGATCTGAGAGATTATAAAGTTCCTGCCAGCTTTGTGGGAGGAGGGAAGATGCTTTCCCTGATGAAGCACAGGTTTTATGAGCCCTTAGAGAATGGATGCATGAGGCTTTGGAGTGATCTACTTGTAGCCTTCCAATACCTGAAGGGAGCCCACAAGAAAGATGGAGAAGCACTTTTTACAAGAGTATATGGTGACAGGACAAATGTGAATGGGTTAAAAGTGAAAGAGAACAGGTTTAGATTAGATAGTAGGAAAAAATTCTTCCTTGTCAGGATGGGGAGGCCCTGGCACAGGTTGCAAAGGGAAGTTGTAACTGCCCCATCCCTGGAGGTGTTCAGGTCCAGGCTGGATGGGGCTCTGAGCAACCTGGGCTAGTGGAAGGTGTCTCTGCTCTTGGTAGGGTTGTTGGAACTGGATAATCTCTAAGGTTTTCTTCCAACCCAAACCATTCTATGATGTGAACCTTTCCCATCTGAAAGCAGGTAGGACAGAGCTCCAACCCCACATGTCCTACAGGGTCACATTGTTCTCCTGGACAAATGCAGATTTCAAACAGATGTGATCTGTATGATGCTGACAGACCTGTTCACTGCCCACGGCTGGGGTGATATGGAGCATGCTAATGTACTGGAGAGCAGTGGGAGGTTTTAGATGTAGTTGGCTGTCTGGTCACAAAGATCAAAAGGTTCCCACTTTTGGCAGGAGGTAGCCTTGGGGACATTGGTGCTTTACAGCCCAAAATAACTTTTGCTTTGAAAACACAGGAGAATTCAGGTTTTGCCCAGAGCATGGCAGGCAGTAGTGTCACTAAGTGACACTTGGAGGTGTAGATTTTTATATGTGTTCTATACCAATACCCTACAGAGCAAGCATGACAAGGAATTTCATGCTGTTCTTGCTGTAAACAGTGCACCTAAATAATTTGTATTAAATAAAATGTCACTTCACGCTTCTTTCCTCACGTGCAGTCTGTCAATTCCTCCCCTCCCTTTATTTTACAGTCCAGCTTCAGCTGGTGACAGTGTTTTTTTCCCTGGTGTAGGATCCTGGCCCACCACCCCCCTCTCCCCTGGTTGGCCTAAAGCCCCTGCAGCTCTTGGAGATCAAGGCGAGGGGACGCTTTGGCTGCGTGTGGAAGGCTCAGCTGATGAACGACTACGTAGCAGTGAAAATCTTCCCTATCCAGGTGAGAGGAACATTGCATTAGGTTCTTACTTGCCAGGGGCTTCCTCACAAGGGCTGAGATGCTCTAAGTCCCCATGGAGATTATGGTTTTTGAGACCATAACAAAAATGCATTTAGGCTCTTCTGCTGGGGGAAAAAGTTCAAGGACCCTTCCTTCCTACACTTCTCCCTGTGTTATCTCATTACCAAATGCTTTCTGTAGTAGTACTTGTTGCAAGAAGGGCAAAACCAAGCACATTCTGAAACCTACAGGGTATGTTAACTTCCCTGCAAATGTCTATGTTGTTTAAATCCAGCAAAGCAGGGTGCAGCTGTGGGGCTCAGAGTGCACACTAAGGGCCCTGGCTCTGTGTGTCCTGCTTCGGTTGGTTGTAAATCTGGATCCAAACCTAGTGAGCAGTTTACAGCCTCCAAAGGCAGAGCTGTAAAAGCAAATTGCACTGCAGCGTTTCTGTCAGCTCCTGTCTTCTGCTCTAGGAAACCTCTGAACACTCCTGCCTTTATTCTCTAGGAATTGCAGATGAAAAGAGTAAAGCAATCAAAAGTCAAGCGAGAGAAAAATGACTAAAACATCTTTGTGCTCCTCTGCTGTCTCCTTCATTACTTTTTCACCTCATATTTTTTTGTCATAGCATTGCTAAAGGAGATCTGCACATCTTCTGTCCAAGCCAGCTGTAGTAAATATTCAATAGAGCCTAGATTAGATTTTGCAATTGCAACAATTACACTACGAGGCTGATCCTGGGTGCTGTATGCACAGGCTTTCTTCTTTGCAAGTATCCTTAGGAAATCTTGAAAAATCTTATTTCTCAGTAAGGTTGAGTTTGGCTTCCTCTCCGCTCCCCACACATGTCCTTTAGGAACAGCTGAGGATAATTTTGGAGAGGGGAGACTGAGGACAGTCTCCTTCTTCCTTAGGGAAAACAGCCTCCTTTTGAAGGGATGCATCACAGCCTAACACTGGAGCATGATTTTTAGAGTAGTGTGAGCAGCTCTGACTGAACTGAAGGAGCTGTTTGCTTTAAAGGGAAGCATGATCTTTGATGGTGCATTTCTCCCTGCTTCAGGATAAGCAATCTTGGCAGAGTGAGAGGGAGATTTTCAACACTCCTGGCATGAAGCATGAAAACCTTTTGCAATTCATCGCAGCAGAGAAAAGGGGGACAAACCTGGAGACAGAGCTCTGGCTGATCACAGCTTTCCATGACAAGGTAATGTATCATTGCATGTATATTTTGGGAAGGCAGAGAAGGATCTGGTTGTGATATAGCAGGATTATAACCCCTGTAATCTATCCAGTCTGTTCCCTGGTGGGCCATGACTCTGTGGTAGCAAAGTGCTCCTGCTCCCCTGCTTCAAAGGCCCTTCCTTTAGCTTTCATGGTTTTCCTATACAAACAAAGGATTAATAAAAGTGGGATTTAGGAAGGGAGAGAGGCACAAAAAGCCACAGCTCACATCTGTGGTGGTCACCACCTCTTGATGTGCATAGATGAGCATCATAGGAACAGATCTTATAGACCCAACTTGCCCCTTGCAGATGGGCTCCATGTTTGCTTTTGAGGCTTGGGGGCACATCTCCCACTTCATGGATTGCTTTAGTTATAAAGAGTGACTAACACTTAAAACAAACGTGCAAATCTGGGGTTGAGCCAGCAGTGTTATCCCCCTGTTAAACCCAAAGCCTGCTTGAGTCAATCATTGCCACAACCAGCTGATACAATGCTTCATCTTGCATGGAAGCCTTTCCCCTTGCTGAGGGTAGATGCATTGCTCTGGTTAAAGATGATTTTTACCCTTTCTTACCTCCCTCCCTTTCCCTGTTTTTACCCTTTCTTACTTCCCTCCCTTTCCCTGGCAAATAAGTAGACATCAGGAGGACTGTGGTTCCAAGGGCTAAAAACTCATGGACACTTCTGATTTTTATTTCTTTTTTTTACTTTCATTAGTGATTCCTCCCCTGCATCCCCCCCGCTCCAGTTAAATGAAAGCTCAGATTTTTCAAGCACTCTCTAAACCATTCCCTAAATGGATGAGTTGGCACATCTGTCACATAGAGGGGTCTAGGATTAAGAACTGACAATGTCCTGCTCTGCAGGGTTCTCTGACAGATTACCTGAAGGGCAACATTATCAGCTGGAATGAGCTCTGCCATGTTGCAGAAACAATGGCCCGTGGCTTGTCCTACCTTCATGAAGATGTCCCCTGGTGCAAAGGTGAAGGACACAAACCTGCCATAGCACACAGGTAAAGCCTCTTTTGTTGACACTCTGTTGTCTTTGAAATAATGCTATTGAATGAAGGAGGAAGTTGTGCTTTTAGGAAGTAAAGGCCTTTTAATCCAGCAAATCCTGTGCTAAGACAAGACTTTTTTTAACCACATATAAAATGGTGAGGGGCAAGTGTCTTGCCTGTGGAGTAGCACAGTTGGTAGTGGCTGATAGGGAATGCTCAAAGAACAGGGACTTCCCTTTTCCTTTGTGGTGGGAAGGGAATTCTGGTTGCTGCAGGACCACTCTTTGGAAGGACTTGATAATATCACATTATGATCCATGTGTTTCTATGGCTGTACCAGGAGTTGGGCTCTATTTTTTCCTGGTTTAGACTGTTAACTCCACTGCGTGTCTTCCCACAGAGCCTTTGATCATTAGGTAAAAAATGAAGAAACTGTGGAAACGCAGGAAATGGCTGCAAGTTACTTTTCCCTGAAGTTTTATAAGGCTCAAATCGTGCCAGGGTGCTTATGAGAGACCCCACAGCAGGTGCCACCCTGCCCCTGAGACCTCCTGGCACACACTTCAACCCACCTGGGTGGCAGTGCAGAGGAGACAGCAAGAAACCATTGGGTTAAACCATCCTCAAACTTTAGCCCTTCTCCAAAGTCCCACACTGCTTGCCCTAGACTAAAGCATCTCTTCTGAGTGGTTTGCTTATGGCAGGGCAGGATGGGGGAGATTTCCAGAAGGGATTTACAGGCTGTAATCCATGGCCCTACTCCCCCACCACACACCACATTTCATCTAGGAGGGACTTAAACCCCACATCCAGCTGCAGCAATCTGTACCCAATCTAGCAGCCTGGCTTCATGTATGGCAAGATAATCCCTGCTTTTGCAAGGGTATCCCTGCCTCCAAAACACTCCACCTCCCCAAACCCTAAAGTTTTGGAGAGCTGGGGGTTTTTGAAAGAACCTGCAGCTGCCTTTGTGCTACTCCTGGAGCTGACCCCTGTGTCCCTGACATTTGTCCCAGTAGAATAAAGGCAGTGGTTTATAGATGAAAATTCCTGAGGGTGGGGAACAGAGGAAGGCTATAGAAAGGCTCTAAAGCAACAGATCGTGCTCATTAGTGTCCCTGTCCATTTAGCAAGTGATAAAAGCTAGAGAACGCAGCATTTGTGTGAATTTAGCACGTACCTAGTGGAGGAGGAGTTTCAGGACACAAGGGATTTCCCTCGGATTACCCCACTCCTTTTAATTTTATTTTTGAAAGAAAACACTAAATGCATTTTAAATTTGGGGAGGGGGGTGTGGGGGATGATTTTGAATGGTTTCTCAAAGTGCACATGGATGGAGATGTCGGGGTTGCCAGGTGGAACTCCCTAGTCACTGCTGGGCAGGGGTTCAGCCAACTCCTCTCTGGCCCCCGGCACTACAAGGAGGATTAAGGTTATGGAATCACTTGTTGGTGCAAAAGTGCCCCCACGTGGAAGCTGCAAATAAAATCTCCAGTGTCTCAACTGAATTAACTCACCCATTACTCATAGTCTGCTTGTTCTGTATTCCCTAGTTTGAAGTGCTATATGGAAAAAAATATTTTCTTCTTTTCATGCCACTTTTCTTTGTTCCTGACCATTTTAGGATGGTCTAATGCATATGATGTTATGGGAATTCTCCTTGGCACAGCTTGGATTAAGTCCTTCTCCCTGGCCTGGATACATTTGCATTGCAGTGTGGAAAAATGGAGAAATGTATGGAAATGGGAAATGTATGCAAAGGGAAATCCCTGCATCATGTATCAAGATGTGGGATTTAACTGTTGCATGCTCAAAGGACACTGTAGGTCAGCAACAGCAGCACATGCCCCTACAGTAATGCTGCTTTACATCTTGTTTCACCTTGGAACCACATAGTTCAGGCAGATTGTCTGATAATTTCTGTGTGCCACTGCTTTGCAAAAATCTCGTGCACAATCTGTACCATCCTGAGGGCATAATCCCCTAAATCTGAGCGAGCAAAGGCGTTTATCCATGTCATTAGATGATGGCTGTTTCCTAAGCCTGTGGGGAAACTGCTGTAGCATGGAAGCAGGCAGTCTATAGGATAAGAGATAGTGAGATGCAGTTTTTCTGTGAAGTGGTGGGGTACCAATGTTTGGGAGGCTCTGCAAAGCTGTCCTGAGTCCCTAGGGGTGATGGAGGCTGGTTTCTGCTGGGGTTCACTGGCTGCACAGTGCCCTCCAACTTCACACCCACTTCCCCCATCTTAATCCTCAAGCTAGAAATGCCCATCATGCTGTGTTTAGCTTAGAAAGGATAAATCCTCTCTTCTGATATTTTAAGCTCAGAATCAGGGGCTGGGTGGCACAGGATGATTTCTGCTTGCAGGGCTTTGAGCTGATGCTCTGGCATCTGAGGCTGCAGGGAGCAGCCCCTTCTCCATGGTCCAGCAGTTTCTCTCTTCACAAAGAATTCTGACAGGTCTCTCTAGTGCAGAACAATTGTATCTGCCCTCATTAATTATTTTGTGCAGGCCTGCAATGTCCTGCAATCAGCAGGGTCACCGAGTGAATTGATGATAGGGAAGTTATAATGCTGAGCATACAGGACAATTGCCATCTGCTGTCTAAGGTCTGTAATTTAATTAGATTGCCAAACATTCCTTTTCAGATGAAAATGCAGGAAGCCCAGGGAACAGGGCTTGACTGGATAGACATCTCAGTGTGATCTTCCTCCAACCCCCACCCTTCCCAGCCCCTGTAGATTTACCTGAGCTGCCCTGAAATGATCTTGCTGCAGCACAGGACTGACACAAATGTCCCCTTCAAGCACAGACCCAAAATCTCCACTGCAAATTCTTACACCTGCCTGTCAGCTGCCTGCTCTGACCCTGACAGGGTGTCTGAGTGGGGCCTCATCCCTTCCCTGCTTGCTTTCCAACCCTCTGAATTCTCCAGGGAAGATCAATCCAGCAATTACAACAGAAGGCTGATAGATGACTACGGCAAAAGTCTGTTGAAGCATGTAGTCAGAGTGGAGAGAGTCTCACCAGCATCTGCTGATTTCCAGAAAGATCTAATTTTGTAGATAGGAGCAAACATCCTTACTAGGATAAAGAGTAATGTATTCCCTTAACCTGCCCTGGTTTTGCTCTTGGGAATGAGAAGAGCCCAGAAGATGGGGGTTCCAGAGCTGGTGCTTAGAGCAAGAAATGGTGCCTTATATACAGCTTGCTCTAATTAAAAGAGCCCCTTCAAATCAGATGTTATTTTGAGATTAATTCACTGTGGAGCTTGGCTGACTCTGTGCTGGTCTGCTCAGGTCTGCTGTGTTTTAGGGACAAGGGCAGTGAGGAGCAGTCAAGTGTGCAGCACTGGCCATGCTGGGAATCTGGGGGAAAAAGGAAGAAAGGAGCTGATTTACTGGGAGCTGCTAAGCCTATAGACAATATGTGTGCTGCAGGGTGATTTAGACACATGCCATGATAAGCCCTTCCCTTACTTGGCTTGTCCATAGGGACTTCAAGAGTAAAAATGTCTTGCTGAAGAACGACTTGACAGCTGTGCTCGCTGATTTTGGACTGGCTGTACGGTTTGAACCTGGGAAACCTCCAGGGGACACTCATGGACAGGTAATCATTACCTTTTAACTTTCTAAAAAGTTGGCCTTGCCATAGGTCCTCTGGAGTGGGGTCCAGTTTGTGTAGATGCATTTAATTCTCTTTGAGATACGTATTTTTTTTCCATAAAAACTTGTGCTCAGTCATAAATTCTGAGAGCTTCTTTAATCTGAGTGAGTGGGGAGGGTGATCAAAGCCTTCTGATTTCTGTGCAGGTGAGGTCACCCTGGCCCTGGGGTCTGGTGGCTTGATCCTTCAGACACAGGACTCATTGTCTCTTTAAAGTTTCAGTAATAAATATCCACAGAATTATAGAATCACAGAATACCATGTTGGGAGGGACCTCAAGGATCATCTGGTCCAACCTTTCTTGACCAAAGCAAGGCAAGACAGTCCAGCTGAATTTTAGAAGTGTTTAGTTTTGGAGTCCACTGCATATACCACTTCTCTAGGTCATAACACAAATATTAAAGTTCCTAAATATTAATACTGATACCACAATGCAAATATTAATAATCTTAAAATTATTGATTTAATTTTGAGAATTCAGCCAGGCTGGCTGCTTGGGTGACCTTTGGCACAGCTGGCTGTGCACTGTGTAAACAATATACTACAATTTTATGGGTTCTTAATATTCTGCCTTTATGTTGCAGCAAGCAGCCCCTCATTCTGCTCTCATGCCAGGACAGCAAGTCCATCATCCCCTCCTTGTGCCTCCAGTGCTTTCTGAATTCCCATCTCCAATGTAATCTCCCTTTTTTACCTTTATCTCAGAAGGAATGAACACTCTTCTGGGTTAGCCTTACTCAGCTTTCCGCATTTTTGTCACCTCTTTTTTGACTTTTCCAGTATTTTGCACATCTTTCCATATCCTGGCTTCACTCTGTCCCCACTGCCTCAGCTAACAGCAAGAAGAGATGAGAATTTCCCTAAAGGAAATTATTAAAGTGTTTCAATTCCCAAGAAAGATGCTTTTTCCCTTGCTGTCCTGCCTACTCTACTACATTATGAGTATACTTAACATAACAATGGAGGCACTATAATGAGGACTGAATTCCCTCAAAACAAGAGGAGGTCTTTTCCAAACCATGGAAAGCCAGGGTTCATGTTTTACTACTTCTGTGCATGCAGGAGACTTGTTTTCTCTAGGCCTGTCAAACCAACACCTTTTCCTACCATTTCAGGAGATATAATATTTTCTCTTTACTGTTTTTTTTTGATTGTGTTTCTGTTTATTGGGGGGTTGTTTGTTTGGGTTTGGAGTATTTCGTTGGGTTTGGGTTTTTTTTGAGTGAAAGAGGATTGAACTTTCAACAATTAGGATAACCAAGTCAGACTTGGCCTCAGGGTGTTCTGTGTGCCTCCAAAGACAGCATTTTCTCATGCAGGGTGTGCTGCTGGAGCACCATGCAGCGGGATGCAGACCTGCAGTGTGCACTGAATGAGTATCACACATGTAGCCTTGCACTTTGGCTTCCTCCTTCATGTAGCTTATCTGGACTCCAGTGATCTTAATGAGAATCAGTGTCAGAAGAAGCAGTTTCCCTTTGCTTGTTTTTTGAGCGAGGTGCACCTTTAGCAGCAACAACCTCCAGGCTAATGAAACCAGCTGTCACTCACCTCCAGCCAGCAGAGGCTGAGGGCCCAAATGCAATATAACTTGAGCTGTGTTTTTCCTCTGTAGGTGGGAACAAGGAGGTACATGGCTCCCGAAGTATTGGAGGGAGCAATCAACTTCCAACGAGACGCCTTCCTGAGAATAGACATGTATGCAATGGGACTGGTGTTGTGGGAGCTAGTCTCCAGATGTAGAGCAGTTGATGGTAAGAAAAAAGATCCTCTCTTCACTGGGGAGGGTTCTGTTTCAATGTGGTTTAGTGGTCCAGAGAATGGACGTGTCTCTGTTTAAAAAAAAAATAATGATCACTGGCATACTTTTATTGAAAGCACCTAGCCTGTTTTTCATTTGTTTTTTAACATAAGGTGTTACTCTCTGTATATAATAACCTTTGTAAGTGCTCAATCCTGAAAGTACATTTTACTATGTTGGTTATCTTGCAAATTGCTGAGAATTCAGAGGGAGAAGGTGATCCTTGCAGGATGGGTGTCTTTTACTCTTGAGCCTGTTCTGTGCTGCTCTCAGTGCACTCTACATTCCTGCCTATGCCTTGAGCTCCTGAGAAGAGCCACAGAGCCAGCTTGGCTGTCACGTCACTTATGCAGGGAAGTGGGGTAGCCTGAATGGAAAGTGAAATAGTGAAATAGGAACATGGGGCTCAAGGATCTTCCTGGGTCAGCAATTTTCCTGCTATCATAAGTCATTAGTTATTCATCTTTGACTTTTGCTGATTGTGAGAAACGACACTCACTTTTTAAAATTTCAAAGGTGTATTAAAAACCTTAACAAAATAAAACAAAGGACTGAATAAGGAAAAAGGACAGTGTGCTGGGAGTTGAGGACCCAGCAGCCACAACTTGTCTGCAAAATGGGTGCTCCACCTTTTATATCCCTGGGGGTTGCATCAGGCAGCCCTGGCGCCTCCCAAAGTCTTGTCAGTCAACTTCCATCCTTTGGTGGAGATCACTTTCTTGCAACTTGACTGGAGGTGAGGTGTTGCCATGCCGTGCCCCCTTAGTACCAAGCCTGCCCTTTCCCCAAATGCCCCATGCAAGGGGCACAGGTACACACCCTCCCTCCACATGTCCCGACTACCAAGGCTGTCCCTTGGCAATCATGCAGGGGGGAGAGAGGACTATGGAGAGAACAGAGGACAACAAATCACAAGAGCATAACTATATATCAATAAAACTTCCCTTAACATACACATAACATTAATCCCTTAATTGTGAGAGCCAATCATCTCATTACCCATCTAAAACACTGATCAAGCCCTCTCTCAGCAGTGGGCTAGGTTTGTTGTTTTATTTACAGCTTTGGAGGATCTTGCCTTCTCCTGAAGGATCTAAAAGTATGTACTTCATGGTGTCTCCTTTCTCTTTTTTTTTCATCCTAAAACAATGCTGCAAAGTGGGGCATCTTTTCAGTCCAATCAGCACATCTGTCCTTTAGTGACCCTTGCCATGTCCCTTGCAGGATAGGGAAGAAGCAGTCACATCATTGTAGTAGCTCCAAGCTGCTTCCTCCATCTTTTTTCCTCTTGTGTAGATATGGGTGCTCTGAACTGAATATCAAGTTCATAAAACAACAGCACCTCTCTAGACTTGAAATGTTTTTGTTAACATTACAGTAGGACTGAGGGTTATGATTATAATGAAAATGCCTCCCATAAGTGTGTGGTAACAGAAGATCTCATCTTCAGAAATGTACAGTCTGACAAGATAAAATGCTGGAGGAGCAGGGAGCTAGGAGCATAGCAGGGTAAAACAGTGGTACACAGATCACTCATGTAGGAATTGCCCTTCTCTGTTGAGATGCCTCAAGTATCCACTTTCATTTTTCCTGTCATGTTTGTGATCTCCTGCCAATTCAGCACCTGAGATACTCCAGGTGCCACACACAGCACCATTGAGTCAGAGGGAAGGCTTCCTTTGGGAGTCACCCTGAGCCTCATCTGCACTTCCAGCTCAGAAGTGATGTTCTATAAAGAGCACATTTAGCTTGCAGATCACCAGTGCAGCTCTTCACAGCCTGAGTTCCTCTTGGAGGAAAAAGAAAGTTGTAAGTGACCCTGTGCCATACATTGGAGCAAGTGTTTTTGTTTGGTTTAGTGACTGCTGCTGAGTAAACAAAAATAATGATAAGCCACTTTAGTGATTTCATTCTTTAGAGTACCTAAACATTGTGCTGTTGATGTCACAATTCATGACCAGATGAAGTGCTCAGCTCTTTTATTTTAGTCTGGAAAGACCATCTTGAAGTATCTCTGCTCAGGAAAGAGGTCATTTTTTGCTACTGAGAAACTGTAAGTGATGCCCTGAGAAGCCCATTAGTTAAGCTGGGCTGGTCTTTCTGAGAAAGCATTTACACATTGCCAAAAGCCAAATGATGTTTCAATAAGCAGAAGTTACTGCTATCATCCAGCATCTGCACTGATACTCATAACAGTTGTCTCATTCC
Organism: Toxostoma redivivum; assembly: GCA_013397375.1. Taxonomy (NCBI): domain Eukaryota; kingdom Metazoa; phylum Chordata; class Aves; order Passeriformes; family Mimidae; genus Toxostoma; species Toxostoma redivivum. The sequence goes on along the minus strand of VXBI01008807.1, from coordinate 865,618 downwards.
CATGGCCCTGGGCAGTTCACAGCCATAAATGGTATAACTAAGCATTCAGATATCATTTTACACTTAGGAGCTGGTACTTGGGACAAGTGTGTCCAGCTCCAGTGTGTCAGGGCTGACTCAAACCTATGAACAAACCAGATCACAAAGCAAGAAATTATATGTGTTGTATATGTTTGACCTTGCTAGCCAGTGCTAAAATGAAATTATGCTCATGCTGAAATCTTTCTCTAGGTTATTGTGAGTTGAATTGTTGGGTTAAAATGTGGGGAGGATGGGTTGATTTGCTCTTTATATTAAAGTAAATCACGGATTACCTGGCAAACTTTCTCAAGGAAATGCAGGGATCCAGAGGCCCGGCTGAGAGTTCAGATTTGTAACTCAACGAGGTGGAAAATGCATGGCCAGACAAGCAGCAGGGACAGCAAAGACCATTGTGCAGGAGGAATGTAAATCACATTTCTCTGCAGTGATATGTGAGCGTCAGGCTTTGTTGCAGTGGGTTGAGGTTGCTCTGGAGCTGCAGCTCACTCATGCATGGGGACACCGTGGCTCTGCAGAGGCCATTCCTACCCTAACCTAATTCTCTGTGCTCACTGTAGGTCCAGTGGATGAATACATGCTGCCTTTTGAAGAAGAAATAGGTCAGCACCCATCCCTTGAGGACCTGCAAGAAGTGGTGGTTCACAAGAAGATGCGCCCCGTGTTCAAGGATCACTGGCTAAAACATCCCGTACGTCCCTCCTGGTTAACAGTGGAAAATATTTTCCTGTGTGATGGGAATGAGGAATGTAGTTATGCATTCTCAGTGTTAGACAATCAGCTCTGAGGAATGAGGGGTGGCTCAACACCTTTGTGCTCCATTTTCTTTTTATCTCTTGTTTTTAGAGACTAAACAAGCTGAATAATCAGCTAGTGCTGAATGTGGAGCATGTGGTGCTTTTAGCAGGATTCCTTTAATATGGTGAAAGAATGGAAAATAAAGTCCTTTCATTAAGGGAAAGAAAACGATCCATACCATTGGAGACACACGCCTCACAAACTAGATACCATGCAAGACTTGGAGCAGTTTGTAGAGGAAAAATTAATTAGATGTGAAAGGAAGCAGACAATGAAGCAAAATGCAGCGTGAGTTTCCCAGAGGTAGTTCATTTCAGGCTCATGTTTTTATTAAAAGAACTGATTTTTCTTAGCTCGGGAAGATGAGAGATGATGACATCTCACTAGGCTTCAGTAAGAAGTCAAATGCCTCTATTTTGCCTAAACTGCTGCAGATTTGGCTAGACTCAGGTGTACTAACTCATTTCCCAGAAGTTAGGGAGAGCTGTGGATTGTAAAAAACGATGAGTTTTCCACTTCAAATGAGGGTTCAAATAAGAGCTGCATTCTTCAAGCACTGTTGAATTCAGGTTTTTTTGGGGATATCAGAGAAGTGATTGCAAACAAAGCAAATGGTTTCATAGTAACTGATACAGTGCTGCCAGCTCTCGCAGTTTCATCATGGGAATCTTAATACTTGTTGTCTTTTAAAGCTTCAACAGCTGAATCTTGGGATTTATTTTGATATTTAAAAAAGCACTTTTGGGGCTGAATGTGACCGAGCCTTAGAAAGCAGATGCTTAAAAAAACACAGGAAAACACATATTTAAAGTAATTTTTGAAGCTTATCCCATGGTAATTGGCATACCGTGGAAGAAATACTTGTAGGGTTTTTTAGAGCATTGGCTGTGCTAATGGCTGTGCCTCTGCACCCTCTGACAAGGTGGTGCCCATGATGCCTTAAAGATGCAGAAATAAAACAACACACTTTTGAGACAGTATTAGTACAGAAGGTAATATAAAAACTGGTCTTTAATTGGAGGCCTCCAGGGGCAGATATGGAAAAATGCCCACCCCACATAGGGGGAATACAGCTCTGTAAATTTAGCAGATTAACATAGTTGACAAGAATCCCCAGTTAGAAATACAGCTGATGAGGTAATTCCCGCTCTTGCTTCAACTTGTTCTGGAGCCCCCCATTGGTAATATCTGTACTTTGTTTATGAGAAAGTGTCTTGGGAGGGTGGTGCCTAGAGGAGCTGGAACAGAGGCCAGACAGAGCTAAGAGGAATAAAATGGGTATTTATTGAGAGGCCTTCAAAGGCCACACCCTGCCAGTACCAGTGCCACAGTGGTGGCCCTGCCTGGATGGCTCCAAGATGGAAGCAAAACAGAGCTTGGTCACGAGATCTCACATTTTTATAGGTTTTACTCCATTTGCATGCAGGAGTCAACTGTCCAATTAATAGCCTCAAATCATGAAGTTTCACCCTCCTTGCTTGCTTGCCTGCCCTCCTCTTTTCACGTTGTTTATGCTTAGGGCCTGAAGTTTGAAGAGCTTGTCCTTGAGTTCCCAGCTGGAATAGGAACTGTTTTGTGTTCACCACCCAAGCACAACAGAAAAGCACACCCAAGCAGAACAGAAAAACTTAAAACTTGAGGCATCAAGGGTAGCTTGCACTTGGTACCCAGGAAAAGGCAAGATAGGATAGCAACCTTTGTAAGATGTTTTCTGCCTATCAGGGCAGGAAAAGTCCTGGAGCTAGCTAGCAACTATATAACTATAGAACAATAGTCTACAGTGATTACATATGGAGGAAATACAAAAGCACCAATCCCCCAGAGCAGGTGAGGTTGCTGAAGGCGGTTTCTCCCCGTTGCTGTCCGCAGGGCCTGGCGCAGCTGTGCGTGACCATCGAAGAGTGCTGGGACCACGACGCGGAGGCGCGGCTCTCGGCCGGCTGCGTCGAGGAGCGCATCGCGCAGATCCGCAAATCCGTCAACGGCACTACCTCGGACTGCCTCGTCTCCATCGTGACGTCCGTCACCAACGTGGACTTGCCACCCAAAGAGTCTAGTATCTGAGTCCCGGGTCCTGGTTCACTTTTGTCTTTCCAGACTCAGCGGATTTCAAACAAACAAACAAACGAAAAACAACAAGGAAAAGAGTTTAAAAAAAAAAAGTACAAAAAAAAAATCACAAAAATTCAACAAACCCATGAATGCAGCTGCTATTTTATCTTGACTTTTTATTATTATTGTTATTATTATTATTATTATTTTGGATTGGATCAATTTTACCAGCACATTGCTCTACTGTATTAAAAAAATGGACATTTCAGCAAGCATTCAGGTGCCGACTAATGAATGCAGAAAAGGTGCAGGTACCTCAGAACCTCAACAAACTCACTTCAGTTGTTTTTATTTTACTCAGTTTTCTGGGTTTCTCTTTATCAGTCTGTCTTCTGAGCGGAGCATCTGTGACATAAAGCTTATGTGACATAAAGGAAAACCACCTACCACCTTTGAAAACGCAATGCTGCAAACTGTGGAGGAAACTTAAGACTGTTATGTAAAGAATACACCTTCCTCAAAAGCATTTTCCCCCATTTTGGTTTTGGGTTCAGTTTCTTTTTTATTTTTTCTTAAATTTTTTTTTTTTGGAAGTGAGCTTCAGAAAAAAACAGCAGATGTGTCTTTTACGGATCTAACGGGTGTCATTGTAACATGGGAAAAAAAAGTAACTGGGCAGAGAATGTTAAATCTTGATGGTATAATTGAAGGGGGGAGCATAGAATAGGGGTGGGGAGAGTGACGTTGGACTTGGCAGCATTTGGGGAAACATCATTTGCTATGGAGCTACTTCTCAGGTAACCATTAGAGGAGGGGAAGGACATTTCTGGGCANCCGGCTGCGTCGAGGAGCGCATCGCGCAGATCCGCAAATCCGTCAACGGCACTACCTCGGACTGCCTCGTCTCCATCGTGACGTCCGTCACCAACGTGGACTTGCCACCCAAAGAGTCTAGTATCTGAGTCCCGGGTCCTGGTTCACTTTTGTCTTTCCAAACTCAGCGGATTTCAAACAAACAAACAAACGAAAAACAACAAGGAAAAGAGTTTAAAAAAAAAAAGTACAAAAAAAAAATCACAAAAATTCAACAAACCCATGAATGCAGCTGCTATTTTATCTTGACTTTTTATTATTATTGTTATTATTATTATTATTATTTTGGATTGGATCAATTTTACCAGCACATTGCTCTACTGTATTAAAAAAATGGACATTTCAGCAAGCATTCAGGTGCCGACTAATGAATGCAGAAAAGGTGCAGGTACCTCAGAACCTCAACAAACTCACTTCAGTTGTTTTTATTTTACTCAGTTTTCTGGGTTTCTCTTTATCAGTCTGTCTTCTGAGCGGAGCATCTGTGACATAAAGCTTATGTGACATAAAGGAAAACCACCTACCACCTTTGAAAACGCAATGCTGCAAACTGTGGAGGAAACTTAAGACTGTTATGTAAAGAATACACCTTCCTCAAAAGCATTTTCCCCCATTTTGGTTTTGGGTTCAGTTTCTTTTTTATTTTTTCTTAAATTTTTTTTTTTTGGAAGTGAGCTTCAGAAAAAAACAGCAGATGTGTCTTTTACGGATCTAACGGGTGTCATTGTAACATGGGAAAAAAAAGTAACTGGGCAGAGAATGTTAAATCTTGATGGTATAATTGAAGGGGGGAGCATAGAATAGGGGTGGGGAGAGTGACGTTGGACTTGGCAGCATTTGGGGAAACATCATTTGCTATGGAGCTACTTCTCAGGTAACCATTAGAGGAGGGGAAGGACATTTCTGGGCAGAGTATTTACGGCTGCAGCGTATGGAGAAAGCAGAGTTAAAGAAGTGGTTGGAAGACAGGCACTTGTTTCTTCCTCCAGAGTCTGGATTTGGGTGGTAAAAGAACAAAGCAGGACTATAATTTTTATTTTTCAATTCCAGGTAGTAGTAGGAAGGATGCTTTTAAGCACTGTCATGAGGACAGGTGGGGAAGTGTGATTTCAGAAGCACTTTGGTAAAATACTGGAAGATGAGAAAATTTTTGCGTCACGTTTTAAGTGTGAGTCAGTTGAGAAAATTTGGTCTTGGGTTGATTATCTCTCAGCCCAAGCTAACAGTGCAGATGGTGGAAAGAAGAAAAGGGTAAAAACTGGATATATAATTTTTTTTTCTTTATTAATTTGCGACTGGGGGAGTGAATGGTGGCAGCTGGCTCCTGTAGCCTCTGAGAAGCCTGAGAGCTGCCTGGCTGCAGGGAACTGAGGCAGCTCAGCAGCAGCAGTGATTCCCACAGCACTTCTCCCAATGGTTTCTTTGACTCTGCTTTCTCCTTACTCTGTGATGAAATTCTTTTGTCTTAAAGTGGTGCATATTCGAAAATACCGTTACTCTTATTATGCCATAAACTTGCTCTAGTCAGTGAATGTTCCTAATGCTGCTGATTCAACATTGAAATATTTTTTTAATTTGCAAAACATGCAATGTTTAAAAAAAGAAAAAACTTAAAAAAAAAAAACCAACCAAACACAAAACATACACACACACACACATTACGTGGCTTCCGAGGTTTAAACTGAAAAAAAAATTAAAAACTTCATGACCACAGACCACCTCAAACCAGAAATACCTCAGAATTTTCTACTTGTATGAGTTTTATTATATATTTTGTTAGTTGTGTTGTCTTGTAGTAAGTATATTTTAATGTAAGTTGGCTTTTATGACAAGGGAGTTTTAAAAAAATTAAAAAAAGAAAAAAAGTTCCAAAATCTTTTAGGAAGTGCTACCATTTTTTTGTTGTTTTGTTTAATAAAGCACCATTGTAAATAACTGTATACAGTTGTAGAATAACTGCCTATATAAGGTACCTGGGCATTATTCACTCTTATTTGTGAAGGCTGTTTCCATTCTGGTTCTTTTATTTTTTTTGTCTGTTTTAGTGAAAGGACAGTACATCTTTTTTTTTTTTTTTTTAAACACTTTTTTTTCTCTTTTTTTTGCTTTGAATATAACATGAATTCTATGTCTTGCTAGACTGACAAAGTTATGCCCATTGGATGGCCAGATCTTCTAAATTTTTCTTTGTGTTACACCAAAATGCAGTCCTACACTAATCACCCTGTAATGGAAATGTAAAAAGTCTGTATTATATATAAATGAATTGGACTTCTCTCCACTGCCAAATTATCAGTGTGCACCCTTGCACAGATATAATTTATTAAGCAAACGAAACTACTAATTGGAGAAAATATTAAAAAAATTGAAATATATTTCTTGAAAAGTATAGCTTTAAAACCTAGAGGTCACAAATGAGGACATGGTCCTTTATCTTGAAGAGACATTAAGAGAATTGCCTTAATTTGTCTATCTGAATAAAGTCTTAACCTATTCTTTCAAGTTACTGAATGTATATTGCATATTAGTATGTACACACATGTAACTGTGTTTCCGTGTGTAGGTTTGAAAGTTTCTGTTTCTTGATGTGCTTCTGTTGAGAAAACCTTGACAAAACCAGACAGAATGAAACCATTTTGACCCAGCCAATGTCCCCGGTGGCCATTGGCACCTTTGGGCCTGATGCTGCAATATACCTATGCTTAGCATTGAGGGTGTAGGTAGCTCTTCTGGTGTCATGACATTAGGCACTCACTTAATGTTAAGTGTGGTTGTAAATGTTTGCAGGATCAGTATTTTTCATGTTGAATACATTTCTGCACTGAGATTTATATGAAAATGTGACTATGTTTTAGAAGTGAAGTGATGTAAGGGTTGGGGTGGAGCGTAGAGCAGTCAAGACTGAGGGAATACTTGTTTCGAGGTGGGCTCGCTCCCTTTTCCCTGGGAATGGGAGCCAGCTCCTATTGCTGCAGAAAGAAAAAAGCTGTACTGTCTTTTAACTGTTAATATCTGTTTGCTCTTCTGGATTTTTTCCTTCAGCATTATGTATTACAGCTAAAACAGGTTCATTACAGCAGTTGCTTTTTTATCCTGATTTCTTTAAGAAGCTTTAAAGTATTTATTGAAAGTGCCATATTATTTTAATAGCCTATTAAATGGTGTCTGAAATCTTCTCTTTGGAGAAAGCATAAACACAAATTCTCACATGTAGCTTATCTTACTGCGGGGAACTGCACGACCGTACAATCCTTGACCGAATGTTGATTGTAAAGTGTTACATCTTCCTGGTGTAATGGTTCCTTATAGATCATCTTGTCAGCAGGATTCAGAAACTGATTTGAAAATGAATTTCCAAATTGGGTGTGTGCTGGTTAACAAGTTTTATATGTATGTAGGTACATGTGTCTTGCTATTGTGGCATAGAAGGAAATCCTGAACTTTTAATTAGTACCAATTTGGATAAAGCTGGTTTTTAAACTGCTATTTATTTATTTTACTAACAAAGACAAGCTCTGATTAACATGTTGGTCTTTCAAGAGTTGAGCTGTCAAGCAAGTAGCTTCCTCACTTCTAATCCATTTGAACTCTCATTGACAACATGATTTTGGTTCTGTTTGGTACTGCAGAGGCTTTTTCCAAGTCAGGAATTGGGCACATCCATAGGAGTAGCTGTCATAAGCAACTGCAGTTCTTTTCCTCTTTACACTCCCTTGAATATGACAGTGACAACACCTCTTATTTTACTTCCCAAGCACTAAATTTCACTTCCCATTCAGACTTAGAGGAAACAGCTCTTCAAAAATTTGTCTACAGAATTTTATTGGTCACCTCCCTCTCTCATATGGAAGTTCTCAGGTGAATATTAACACTGAATATCCTGAGTAAAAAATTCTCCTTGACTTTAGGAGCCAGGATTCCCCATCTCTCTGGTGGAACTCCCTTTTATGAACTTATTGCACTGGCTGGGCAATCTGGTTTCCTAGGTGCAGAAAATCTGAGTTCACATTTTTAAAATGGAAATACCACAGCAACTAAAACTGTTTTTTGAGATGGTAGAGCTGCGATTTGCTGATGAAACTGCATTAGTACAGCAAGGCTGGAAATTGTATATGGCTTATATTGAAATATAAGTGTATATTATAAGAGATGGCTATAAACCAGCCTAACCATCAGTTAAGTAGTACGTATTCATCATGATTAAGGATTTTAGCTGGTCCTGATCATTAAGAAATCTCTAAGACAAAAGAAGCCCACTTTTATTCTGCTTTGTTTTTCAGCCAAAATTCTTTTGCAGAATATCCAGTGCTAGATAGTTACACCTATGGAAGTGCTGAGGTCTTTGTTTAGAAGAGAAGGTCTGTGAGTGCCCCCCAGTAACTCCCCTGCATTTTCTTTGGGTCTCCTGACTCCCTGCTGTTCCCACTTGAAGTCAGTGGTTTCTGTGGAAGCAGATATTTCCAGGCTGGCTGGGTCAGGCCTGGTCATTAGGAATCCTGATCCCCCTTAACATTACAGCACTGAAACACGTTTTATTCCTCTTGTATGATCTCCTAGGCAGACTGTCAGAGCTTGCCTAGTTTTCCAGGGAAAAGCTCTGGTTTCACTTAGCATGGAAGGAACTCGTACTGCAGAGGAAGGTGCTGGGTGATAAGGTGTGACAGTGCTGTTGTTACAGTCCTCTTCCAGCCACACTCCGCTTGGGAAGTTGCTAAGCAGGAAGTGTCCCGCAAACTTTTGTCACTTTTACATACAGGATATTGTTTGGTAACATTGTAAATAAAATAGACTATATAATAGAGGAAAATAAGGACATTTTGACTTTTTTACTTTTGGAAAAATATATATATATTTTAGTTACATATACAAACAAAAATTCTACATTGTGTGAGAATTCTTTTATACCACAAATTATTTTTGTAATGTCTAACATGTTTTTGCAGGGAAAGGGGAGAAAGGTCTGTGTATGCACAGCAAATAAATAAAGAAATATATATAATGTTTAAATTAAGTGTGCACTACATCAAAGTCTAGAGGATAGAACAAGTGTAGCCTGAAAACAGTTTGAGGAGCAAGTTTGGATGTACTTGGACATGCTATGAGGATGACACTGAGTATATGTTTAGGTTATCTTGCATGTCACATCCCTTCTGCTAAAAATGCTTATTGCTTTTCTATGGCCATCTTCAGTTAACCTAGGAGGAGTTTTTTCACGTGTCCGTGCAAGTATCCATGTGTGGGCAGTGTGTCCTTTGGCATATGCTGTGGTGCTGCAGTGAGTTGTGAAGTCAGGTTGTTAATTTATCGAGGCCAAATAGCCAGGCTGATCTCGCTCGCTGCCCTATCCCTTCAGAGCAGCTGTCTCTGCTGCACTGACAATATGATCTGTAAGGAGCTGTTGCCAGTGGAGTCCTGATAAAACTGGTTCCTAGAAATTCCTTGTCTCTGAAGTGACACAACTAATCAGGCTTCACCAGAATACACAGATAAGTGCCCTGTGTTCCCAAAATCAGATTTGTCTGTGTCAGAGGCACTAAAAAAAGGAGCATTGTCGTGTCCAAAGTCCTACTAAGAGAAAGAACTTCCTGAATCTGTGTAACCAGTCCAGGGTATTCTAAAAGTATTAAAAAAACAAAAAAATGTGGGGGGTTTGGTAGATTAACCTAATTTTCCATTGGACTCAAAATTCACTCCAGTCTTTTTAGTCCTCTCAACTGCGATAGTACAGTGTCAGTGGGTGAGAGGTACTGCAAAAAGCTTTATACCAAACAACACATGGCACTGCCTTGGAGCTGGTTTGACAGTGTGCCTTTTGCAATTAGTGCTCATTAATTCAAGCAGGCTCCTGCAATTACCGAGTTCCTCAGGTGTGTGCTGGTGAAGTCCTGGCCCTGTGGAAACCAGGGAGAGAATTTCCATCCAATCCAATCCTGTGTGACCACGAGTGTGTGTGTGTGCTCCTGGAACACATTCTAAGCACACGTGGTCCCTTATTTACACAGGACTTCCTTTTTCATGACTCGTTTTAGGGTGATGCTCAGTTCCCTGACTGAAGTAGCAGCCTACGGAATAAGCAGCAATGCTTTTTGTCAGGACACTTCCACAGAAAGAGATCATACTTGTGTTTTGTCATCCAGCTGTTCTGAAATGTAATGCTATTCTGTTGTGCCTTTATTTTTCCATGTAAAAGCAACTGCTGTAAGCTTTCTTTCTCTTTTACTAGTTTCTATTTTATTTCTGTCTGAAAAGAACACTTTTCATTGCCCAGATGTCATTTCTGGATGCAGTCGGTGATCCAGGTATTTCAAGAACCATTTACCTCAAACCTCATGTTAAACAGTGTTGCTATCTGGATTCTCCTTGATACTACAATATTGTAACATACACAAACAGGAACCTTGCTCTATATGGGTATTTACATATATGTATCATATACATATATATACATGTATATATATGATATATATATGTAAATGGAAAGTGATCCCCAAGGACTGAAGGAAAAAAAACTTATTTTCTATTCCAACATTGAAACCAAAAGGGCTTTTCTGAAGCTCTATAATGGCATTGTGCTGGATATCTAGAAAGAAGAAGTGTTTTCTGAGAAGTGCTTCCTTCATTAGCCTTTTATTTCAGTATTTTAATGGAGCAGCTGATGTGACTAAAATGCCAATTCTGCATTTTTGGCCCATTTTGAAGCAGAAGCCTCTGAATCTTTCCAGTTGTTTAAAAAAACAAAAACTCAGTTTATAACATTCCAATAAAGTTGGTATTGCAAAACTCAAACACGTTCTAGGAAAATTTAATAGCTTCTGTTTTTGTGACAAGGAAGGCCATACTTCATTCAATTTTCCAGTGTTTTGAGGAACTGAAGTTTAACCAGTAACCATCCTAGTCAATTAAAATCTTAATTCAGTAGTCACTTGCATCTCTGCATTGCCACCTCTGTTAAAACACCAAAATAAACGCCATAAAACAATTGAAAGCAAAAATCCAGCCATGAAGGAGGAGGAGGAGGAGATTGGAGCATCTCATAGCTTTGGAAAGTGGACTTAGCAACTTTGTGGATAACAAAAAATATGTTGGCAAGATCTAGAACCTGTCTGGCCCTTTTCCAAATACCTACTCCCAAGAACAAACTCATAAAATCAGACCTTCAATTATAGCAATTTCTTAATGGTATCTGCTGAAGAGAATCTTCAGGCTATATTTTGGGGGGAAAAATAAAAAGTTGGACCATTTATTAAAATAACCATTTCATTTTATGTGTTCCCCTCTCAAATGTCTGATTTTTAAAAAAAAGTATCCATGTAGTTGATACAACATTAGTTTGTGTTTTACTTGGACAGCATAGTAGCTTTCCTGTCCAAATACTAATGGATTTACTATTACTAGTAATTCATTTAATTACTGGTAATGAATGGATAGTAATTAATTTACTGTTACTACAGGAAGAGAACAAAATATTTCCCTTTCCCCATTTTTTCTTGACTGCTTAATGTTTCTATGGCTATTGATGGTTGATGATTATTATCTTTGGTAAATCAAAGAACTAAAATCTCCCAGGAGGAGGTATTTTGCAATGCTGCTGGCCTTCCAATGGAAAAACTATGATGCAAAAATCAATCTCGTAGTGGATGAGGATTGAAGGAGGTGGTTACTGCAAACTAAGTAACATTTTTGGCCTCAATTCTATGCCATAAGCCCGCACAATGCCATTGTCAATCTGTTCAAACTATCTGCTTATGAATTCTGCATGATCCTCATGATAGAGTTGAAAGCCTGATCTTTCACCTGTTAATATTTTCACATTCGTCCTTAAGTTTGACAACTTTTGTACTGTAAAGTTGACTTAAGTACAGTTTGATGTCAATTCTTGTGGAAAGAGCTTTCTGCATGTAACATTAGATGCATACAGTTAAACAACACAGCATAGTACAAAAACTCACAAGAAAATGTTTTGGCACCAGCAGGAAGAAATCTCACCCTAACCATTTGTCATTTTAAAACCATCCTATTGTAAGTTTTACCAGCTACTTCTAAATTTGTGCTTTATTTAAAGAAATAAAATAAAAATCCTAAGACTTGTCTAGCGTAGTGAAATATGTGTATATCAGTTTTAGGATAAATAGCTAAGTCTTATTACGCTGTGTTACTTAACTTGTATATATAGAGTATACATAAGAGTTTGCAGTAACCTGTTTCTCCAGGATTTCCAGTTGGAATGGATTTAAACTCAAACTATGAGATTAAATGATTTAGAAGATTGCAGAATAAACTGAGTGTAAATTACAGGAAGCTCTATCAGATGGTGAAATAATTTTTAAAGAGTCTTTTGGTCCTTGGCTCAAATTCACTAAGTACTGTTTGTATACCAAGATATGTGAAATGTAAATGTTGTAGGTTATATTTCACTCTTGTAGCTATAAAAATGTAGAACAGAGATAGCTTGTACTACTGAGTTAACAAAAGTTATACTAAAGTATCCTGTTAAAGAAAAAATTATAGAGAGTTAAGCTCGTTGCTGTAACCCCTTTTGGATTGAAGTGTGCTGATTTTTTATATATGTACATTTTATATATATATATTCTGGAGAAGTATACATATATAAAATGTATGTATAAAATGGCCTAATGCAGACATCCATTGTATTACAGTTATGAAATGAAGACATTTTGGAAAGAACATTGTATCATAGTTCATGAATTTGCAGTGGATCTTTGTTCCTTTTTACTGTGGTATTTTAGAAATGAGTCTCAAGTTTGAAATTAGATCTGCCAAGTTGGAGTTTTGCTGCTTCAGCTTTGCACTGGGTGTCTGAATAAACCAGTATGAATGTAGTATTTGCCCTGTGTGAAGCAGCTACACCCCAACAGATAGGAGGAAAAAAACCTAGAAAGAACTATTTCAAGTTTATCTTTTTGTATATGAAAATAAACAGTAAATTACAAATAACTGTTTCCCTCGTTGGTATGACATTAAAACACATTGTTATTTTATTGTCGTTGGCATCTAGCTGGAGGATTTCCTTCTCCATAGATTAATGGTTTTGGTGTTTCAATGGCATTTCTGCTATGCAAAATCCCTAAAAAGTCCCTGCAGAGGCATAGCTGAGGCGTGCCTCTACTACCCACCACTTGCAAACAGCTCCAAAGAGAAGTGGGAGTTATCTCAAATTCACAGAAGCATAGAATGGTTTGGGTTGAAAGAGACTTTAAAGATCATCCAGTTCCAACTCCCTTGCTAAGGGACACCTGCCGNNNTCCTTAAAAGACCACCCAGTTCCACCCCCCTTGCAAGGGGACCCCTGCCACAAGGACCAGGTTGCTCCAAGCCCCATCCAACCTGGGCTTGAACAACACCAGAGATGGGACATCCAAAACATCTCTGGGCAACCTCTGTCCTTTTATTACTATTAAAAATTATTATTATTATTATTGCTATTATTATATTGTAATTTAAATGCCTATTATTTAATTGCCCTTTTGAGTGTGTTGCCTTTTGTAGCACTGTGGTAATGCTGCTTATCACTCCTAGCAAAGAACTGTTCACACAGGGCAATACGTCTCTGTGAAGCTGTATCAAAACAGTCCAGTAGTGTAACTGCAACTGCCAGAAGCCAAAGGCAGGGGAACTCAACCAGGAAAAAAAAATTTACAAAAAAACCAGCCTGAGTTCCCTGTACTCATAGCACCACACTGAGGTCTGTAATCCTCACATGAGGTACAAAGATGCCCTCAGCCACACAGTGAAGCATGGCCAGACCTCTCCAGGAAAGATGCCTGCAGTAAAATGATGGTGTGGCCATGGAATCCTTACATTCTGGTGTTTTCCATTGCTAAATTGATCCTTTTTTTTCCGGAAAATTGCCTCTGGCTTGGTGCTGGGTTGAAAATGCTTGGTGTGGACAGATATGAGGCAAATATGAACATTAGCAGGCATTTGGAAGGGAAAAATAGTAATAATCAGGCTGGTGGTTTTCCTGAAAAGAAACCCAATGTAACATCACCCTATATTGACTAAAGCCAACCCCATATCACAATCTTCTTGTTCAACCTGGAGAAGATAAGGTTCTGGGGAGATCTTCTGGTGACCTTCCAGTCCCTAAAGTGGACTTGTAAGAAAGATGAGGACAAACTTTTTAACAGGGCCTGTTGTGATAGGACAAAGGGGAATGGTTTAAAACCAAAAGAGGGTTGATTTAAATTAGATTAAAGGAAGAAATGTTTTACAATGAGGGTGGTGAGGCACTGGCACAGGTTGCCCAGAGAGGTGGGGGATTCCTCATGCCTGGAAAGATTCAAGGTCAGCTTGGATGGGGCTCTGAGCAACCTGGTCTGGTTGAAGGTGTCCCTGGTTATTGCAGAGGGGTTGGGCTATCACAGAATCACTGAATTGTTTGGGATGAAAGGATCCTCTGGAGATCACCTTGTCCAGCTCTCCAGAAGGAACCTGGAGCAGGTGACGCAGGAATATGTCCAGGTGGGTTTGGAATGTCTCCAGAGAGGGAAAACTGTGACCTCGCTGTTCCAGTGCTCTGCCACCCTCAGTGTTAAAGAAGATCTTCCTCATGTTGAGGTGAAACATCTTTGTGTTTTAGTTTGTGGCCATTGCTCCTCATCCAGGCGCTGGACATCACCGAAGAGTCCAGCACTGTCCTCTTGGCACCCACCCTTGAGATATTTAAATGTGTTAATGAGATCTCCCAGTCTTCTCTCGACTGAACAGACCCAGCTCCCGACTCTCTCCTGATAAGGGAGGTGAGCTTTTCTCCTCCAGCTAAAGCCTCTAAAGATCCTTTCTGACCCAAACCATACTACGATCCTATGATTCAGCGATCCTTTGCGCTTGGAGCCCGGGGCGATCGCCCCTAGCCAAGCTGGATGGGGGAGTTTAGCCACCATAATCCCTGTGGTCCCCGTGAGGGAGCTCACTTTATGTTTTAACCCCGCCGTGCCCGCTCCCCTCACGCAGCTCCCCGCACGGAGGCGGTGCCGCCATGGCGCCCTCAGCGCTGTGCCGTGAGGGGGCGCTGCGGGGCCGCGCCCGCCCCTTCCCCTCCCTCCTTCCCTGCCGCGGCCGCCGCAGCCATGGCGGCCTTGCCCCGTCACCGCCGCTTCCTCGGCGGCTTCGTCTGCGGGGCCGCGGCCGGGGCCGCCGCGTCCTGCTGGGCTACGTGGCGGCTCCTCCGCAGCCAGAGCCAGCCGGAGCTGGGTCCCGAGCGGGTCCCGGCAGAGGGTAAGAGCCGCGGGGATGGCGCGGGCGGCCCGGCAGCCCCGCTCCCCAGAGCCGCTTCTGTGCCTAAAGTCTCTCCTTCCCCCCAGAAGATCCTTTTCCCTCCTCCCCCCATTCCCGGAGTGCCCAAATGCTGCCGGGAGATCGTGGGGTTCCCCCAGTACCTGCGCCGGGCTGAGTGGGGAGGTTATTTGGGGATGCTGGGCTGTAGCTTGTAATTAAAAGCGCTTCCCTTTGCACCTCCTCACGGCGGGGTGTTGATGGCTGGAGAGGAATGTGGTTTTAGTTGCAAACACATTTCGGGTCAGACCGTAACTAAATTTCAGCTGTTGCTGCCCTGGATGAGCCCAGGCTCGTTTATCGAGTCGGGGGTCTGGTGGGCTTCAGGTGTGGGGAGAGATCTTTGGGGCACCTGAGGGAGTGAATGGTTTTCTCCGCAGCCTCAAGGCTTTAAAAGTACCGGATTGTTGGAAAGCAGAAGAAAAATGGCTCTAAAATCATGAGTTGCTGTTGGACAGATGTCTGGAGGATGAACAAGACAGTAAGATGGATGTAAATATTCCATTAGAAAAATTATTGCTTGTAAAAAAAAAAAAAAGAAAAGTCAGTGAAGATTTCATTCATTCAGCAGAGTGTAAGGATTCCCAGCGAGGCAGGACTTGCTTGTGCCCAACTTGTAAATCTCAAGGAATTTGACTTTTTTTTTTTTGTGAGGAATTTGATTTCCAGCTCCAAAGGGTGAAATGAATGTGTTGATCTCCTGTGTCTATAATTCCTTGTTGCCTGATTTGTTCCTAAACATCTGAGCGCTTTTTTTCTGTAAAAAGGAAATATCTGATAGCTTTTTTCTGTAGAAAGAAAATACCAGATAGCTTTTCTTCTGCTTTCTGTAGGCATTAGAGTAGATAAATGAGTTAGTCCTAGAGCTGAGATCCTCATGTTAAAACATGACGAGAACCACAACTATTTTGGCAGACGAGAGTTTCATTGGATAGCTCTCTTAATATTTTTTAGATCTTAATTATGTCTGTAAGCTCAAGTAACTCCCTATATAGTAGATTTACACCCACTGAGATTTTTTTTTATTGTCCTGTTTATGATCACATTTAATCTTTGGATGGTTTTCTTTTTTTTTTTTCTTAGAACCAATAGAAGAAGCTCTGCTGGAAAGATATGGATTTCCTGAGGCTGGAACAGAGACCAGATGTTACACAAATCATGCACTGTCTTATGACCAGGCAAAACGGGTGCCTAGATGGGTGATTGAACACATTTCCAAACAAAAGACGCTGGGTATGTAGGTGTTCATTTCCTTACATTTGTGATGCTCTGAGTGGGCTTTGCTTCTCACAGAAGGTGTATCCTGGAGCAGTCAGGGAGAAAAGTCCTGTAGTTATCGCTGGGAGAGAAGTTCAACTTGACTTTTTATCACACGAATGGAGAGAAGATGAAACAATGAAAATTAACCTTTCTTTACTTGATTTGGATCTGCAAAGTTGCTTGAGTGCATAAAAATGGCTTCTGCTTCCTTAGTAGTGGAGTGAGTTCTGAGGTCCTGTTTATGTCAGTGGAATCAATGCCAGTGGTAGCCAGAGCTTTTAATGTACAGATCTTAGAGATTTGCTCGGAAGGGGAGGAGAATGTCAATTTGAGAGATAAAAACTGAGCAAAGGGCATCAGCTATTGTTCAGAGCTAGACAGGGCATTACCTCCTCACTGCAGCCATTATTTACTCTGGTACAGTTCTCATACTCTCCCCCGTTCTTTATGCAAGACAGAGGCTCAGTGATTTTTTGCTGTCAGTGGTGAGTGAAATATGAGTGGTATCCACTCTTTGTAAATTAAGTTTATAGCATTAGTTCAGTTTTTATAAGGCAGATTATTACAAATGGAGGTAACCATGTAATTGTAAAATGTTTTATGAAAGCTATAGCCCTCTAAGTACATCTTAATCACTGTCTTCAAATTACCTTTCAAAATTAAAAGCAAGATCTTGAAAACATTATGACCAACCCCTAAGTAGCATCATTGATCCCACTTCTTTCTGAGAAGAAAACAGTCATTTCAAGCCTACTTTCAAGTGGGCCTTAACAGCTAAATTGTTAAAATGTTTTCCAAATAATCAGATACAACTAAGCTGCAAGTTGAAATTAAGCATCTTGAGGCATTCAGTTCTGATTTATGTCTGTAGCCACTTGAATTGAGATTTGAGGCAGACGTGTCTTGTTTGGGGAAGACTGAAAAGTCATGATGCAAAACCCATATATTTTATTGGTAAGTAAGAACTTAAATATGTAAAACACATGGCAGAAAGAAATTAGCATTGCCTGTAAATGAGATGTATAGATTTCAGATAATGTACTGAATCTTTAAGCATGGGTTGTCTGGCAAGATATGAAATCTTTTTGTCTTGTGGTTATGATGGATTCATGATAATCTGACCATTTAGTGTTTCGTTCTTCAGGTGATGCAGATCGAAGGCACTGTAAATTCAGACCAGACCCTAACATCCCTCTGATGTTCAGTGCTGTCAATGAAGACTACCTTGGCAGTGGATGGTCACGAGGACACATGGCACCAGCAGGAGATAACAAATTTTCAACAGTAGGACTTTTTTCTCCTATCTTTTAAATTTGTGTTTATCAGCTGGAAAGGATCAAAAGACCCTTAGAAGTAATGTTCCTTTTGCAGTTTGTTTTGAGGTGGAACAAGATGTATTATTGATGCACAGAGCTGGATTTGGAGTTACAAGGTCTGTTCCTGACTGAGCAGTGTAGGATGCTCTCAGAGTCTTCTTCAGGCATCTAAATCAGGTGCATGCTCTGATGACATACCTCTTAATTAAATCACACCTACATCAGCTTGTTTGGCAGAGATGATGTCTTGAACAGTGTGGTGTTAAACAAGTGTTCTTAGCCTCTTGCACGTCACATTGTCTACCTGTAAAATGAAGACGATAACCTTCCCCAAGAAAACCCTGAAAATCTTCAAAGCTCAGTTAAAGAGAGACAGGGACAATGATGTCATTGTGGCCAACAGCTGCTGAGATATTTAAGGCTAGATGGGGCAAAGCAAAGATGCTGTTAAGTACTGTTCTGTATTGGCAAGGGGATTGCCTGGATGATTTAAAAGGCTTTTTCCTTTCTTGCAATGTGTATGAGGTAAATTAGACCCTTTTGCCATAGTCCTTTCAGTCTATAAAATGTCTTCACCTGCCATTTATTCAGGCTGTAAGAAAAGCATGCCTTAATGCCTTGGCTGTCTTACAAAACACCCTTGAATTTATTGGATCCTCTTGTGAAATGTGCCTAATGCAGCAATTTGTTAATTAAGAAGCAGTTTGAAATTGTATTTCTCCAGGCAGATAGTATTCAGTGTGGTGGAGTGACAGCACAGTGGCATGTGGTAAATGAAAGAATCAGTAGTTTTATTTCTATTGGAAGTGTCTCTGTTATTTATTTCTGATATCTGGGCAATTTTTACTGGGAGCACAGAAATCCTGGACCTGGCTTGAAATGCAGCGAGATGATACATTCTCTCAAATGCAGGATTATAAAAATTTAATTTCACAGTCTAATTTGTGGAGGTAGTGTTTGCTCATTATCTAAAGAGTTCTGTCAGTCCCATCGCTTTGCGATAGTAGTGTGTGAAAAATATTGACAAATGCAGGACCTGTGAAAATTCTGGATTAAGATCTTAGAATTTTTTCTCTTTGTATTTCCCTTCATATGTCTAGTGTTTTAGCACTAGGTTCTTCACCTAGGTATGTGAGCTTCTGTTCAGAGATGTTTATGACACTTGTACAAGATGAAATTAAGCAGATATATGGATGTTTGACTGTTATGATCTCATAAATAATTTCATTGCCTGGACGTTATGTATGTGTAAAATATTGATGAGTATATCTAATAAAACTTTTTCTTGTAAAGGAAGGAAAAAGTTAGCCATTAAGCAATCAAATAAATGAAAAGCATGCTTGAAAGTGTCTTTCCCATTCAAAATGAAAAATTACTAATTGCTTTCAAAGACATTACCAAACTGACCCTGCGTGACAGTAATTCCTGTGCCTGTAGAATTGGGCATTCTCTTGCTGTTTCTGCCAGGAAAAAAATGTAGATAACTTTGCAAAGTTCCACCTCAGTTGTCTACCTCTTAATTCAAAAGAATTTTGTAGGTGTTCTGATTTAGGTTTTTCTGATTTTCTGTGTTAATAGATGTTAAAATTGAACTAGAAATGGGATTCTGATCCACTGCTAAAATGTATCTTCAGCTCATGAATGTTTAAGTGAAATTATATTATTTTCTTTCTCTATGCAGAGAGCTATGGCTGAAACGTTTTATCTGTCTAACATTGTGCCTCAGAATTATGAAAATAATGCTGGGTTTTGGAACAGGTGAGAAATTACTTGTAAGTTAAATAATTGAAAAAAAAATACCAGGCAACATCATAAATGTGCTTTATTTTTAAATGTTCTTCACATCCAGGTCATAGGAGCTTTCTCTGACGTGAAAGGCAGCTCAGTCCTCTCAGTGTAAGAACAGTACAACAACTACTTCAGTTCTTCATTCAGTCAAACTGCTGAGGACATTTATTTAAATTAGACAAAATTATTTCTTCTGGCTGATGTGAGGTAAAAGTACCAGGCTTAACTGTTCTTAAGGAGGTTTCAGCAGAAGGAAGGAGAGGGTTTAGATCTTCCTCAAAGAAGCACTTGCAGTGTGAGAATATTCCCGTGTCTCTGTGTGGATGTTGGCTCCCTTTGAATCAGAGAACTGAGCACTCCCCAGTGAGCTGTCACTACTTCAGGGCTGAGGTGTTCCTTCAGGTCCTGGCTCCCCAGGAGCAGTCAGGCAGGATCTCTGTCACTTGTGAGTACTGACTGGATCGACTTTGAGGTGGTGTGGTTGATAAATTTAAACTTGCTTTGTGTAAGATTTTTATTCTTCCCTTCCTTTGAGAAGAGAACATAGTAAAAGTAGCATTCATCCAGTACTTCTTGCATAGGACTTAGAGAATGTGAAGGCTCAGAAACAGGAGGGGGAAACGATAGATTTCTCAAGGGAAGGTCAGCAAAATTATATACGGTGTTGTAATAAAAGTCCATCAAAACTGCATCATCATTCATCTGCACACTGCTTTCCTGTTTTACAAGAATGTGTGTAAAATCAGATGAGCCATTCAGTAAGGTTATACTATTTTATAGACAAATAAAATGCAATAACGTTTTAAGGGGTTTGTTCTGATTTTAATAACTCAAGTGTTTGAGCATAAATTTTCCTTACACCAAAGCTAGGCACTTGTACCATTTCAAGGTATGGAAACCCCCTTTATTTTCGTTAAGCAATATCTCTGCCTAATCAGGAAATCGTAAGAAGTGTTTGAAAATTTCCTCTGGCACTATCAACCCTGCAACTTAAGCAATTAATGCCACTTTTTTCCAACCCCAGCACCCTGTTTCCAGAGCTTAAATGCATGAAAAAGGCAGTGATGCCACTTTTTTTGTCAGTCATTTCTTTAATAAAAAATATTTTTAGGGATACCGTATTTCACTTGTGTTGTATCCTTTCCTAGCTTCAATATTCTGTTCCTTACTCTTGTTTTCATTGCTTGCTTCTTGATTCGTCTTCTGAGGTGCAGGCAGATAATGGGACTTAGTATATGTCTGCTGTTTTCTAAAGTGTTGTTTGCCCTCCTGCCTTGTGTTTTTGCTGGTTTCTCAGTTCCAGCTCTGGTAGTAGCCTGACTGTGGTGAGTTAGTTTCATTTGCCAGCCCAGTCAAAAACTGATTCTTATTTTGTTTAGCTTGGTTATGTTTCTGCCACATGGGAAAATTGGATCAACTCATGAGATGAGTTCTAGAACCAACATGGAAGATGGATTAGGACTGGTCAGCTGTGACAGACAAGGGGAGCAGTAGGAAAGGGGAAAGCAGAACTATAATCATCCAACAAGCTGTTAATAGTAAACTGCTGGACTGGCTCTGTGGTGTACTCTAACTCCACCTTAGTATTACTCATTTTCTTCCAACTGATGTTTAGCTGTTTTCTGTCTTGAGTGATTTCATGGTCACTGCAGTCTCTGGCCCTCCTGCCACCAAAAGCAGTTTGCTTCCTAGCTGCATTTATTCCCATTTTTCCAGGTGTTGTTTGTATGACAGCCTGAAAAGCTGGGCTGCTTGGAAGCAAAGCTGGTGGGAATAGGAAAATAACTCACTTGTAATCAATGCTTTGGTGTATCTCATGAAGAAAGGGCCCGTTCTTGCTCGTTCTCATTTGTGTGGCTCATTCTTGCTGATACAACTCACTAACCCTGCACCAAACAAAATAGTGGTTTTGTTTAGGGTTGTTGACAGATGAAGAATGTTCAAGTGGCCCAAGGGGGAGGTGTGAGGAACAGGAATTGGAGAAGGGGATGAAATCTCCCCCTTTCAGAGGCAGGCAGATTAGCTGGGATAATCTGGCTGATACTACTCTTGTCCATTTGTGTGAAATGCAACTCTTTACCTTTGTAGAGGACCAATGCTTGCTCACTGTATATGATTTCTGTAATAGTTGGGATGTTAGATCAAAGATGTGCTATAATCATGGAATTAGAGATTTATTTGGATTGGAAGGGACTTTAAATATCACCTAGTTCCAACCCCCCTGCCATGGGCATGAACATGCTGCTCCTACACACCTTCCCCTAGATCAGATTGCTCAAAGCCCCATCCAACCTGGCCTTGTTAATCTTTTGTTTTCTGTAAAATAGGTGTGATCCAGAAACCTTCTTATTTGAGAAATATTATATGCAGTTTAAATAGGAAAAATATGGGCGTATTTCTGGAGTTACTACTTTATTTATGAACACTTTTATATCTATTAAAAAAAAGGTAAGAGTTAGTGAAAGTGGCACACACAAACTTTCCTCAGTACTTTGAACTACAGAGAACTGTGTTGCAGAACTTTGATTCCTTGGGGAGAAGCACACAAATCCAATAATATGATAAAATCTTTCAAAGTAAAAATGCCTCAACTTGCTGTTTAGAACAGCTTTATTTTTCTAATCTCAAGTGACCACCAACAGTATATTTCTAGTGTCAAGCGTGGGAGTAAGTAGAGAACTCAGCTACTCAGATATGTGCTAAGGCTGCAAAAAACATTTTCAGATGTGTGCAGTAACATGTCTGTCTGTAAGTAAATGAACCTGATTTACAGAGGACGAATGGGAAGCAAGACTTGGGCCTACATTTTACCTTGTTTGGCTTGTGAGCCTGGAAAAATGCTCCCTGTCAGTAGTTCACCCTTCCCTTCACAATGTGTCTCAAAGATTAAATCTTCCCAGCTGACTTTTCCCTATCTGACAAATATGTTCCAGAATGGAAATGTACTGTCGGGAATTGACTGAGAGATTTGAAGATGTTTGGGTTGTTTCTGGACCTCTTACCTTGCCTCAAACAAGTGGTGATGGAAAGAAGAGTGTTACTTATCAGGTATGTATGTATATGTTGCTGGGATAATAGTGCATTAATAATTATTTAAAATCTATATCATAACTTGATAAAACAAAAGTTGGGCATCTTAGTACAGGCAAAATTTATAAAATGTGCAATACTTGTTGGGACAAGATTAACACAAATGTTGCATCTTGCCTATACGTGAAAAAGCATAATTTTAAAATAATTTGTTTATTTACAGAGATCTATTTCATATCCAGAGTCAGCAGTAGAACTGTTTATGCAGTCACAGTCAGTGGGGTTTGCTAATGCACAGGCAGCTGATCAATCCATTTCTTCATGTGCTTTAGAAACAGTAGAATACAAAGGTAGTATGGGTACTATATATGAGTATATGGTACAATACAGGGTGTTGGACTGCCAGTCCAGTGCTCTCTTAATTTCACAAGCAGTTATTTGCTGCTACACCATAGGCATCACTTGGATGAGGCCTTGCAGCTGAGATTCTGAGCATGCCAGAGTCACTTGGAAGACTTCACTCTAGTGCAGTGTAATCACTGGTCAATGGTACTGGTACTCCCCTTCTTTTAGCCCCCTATTTTTATTACCTGCTTAAAATACTCTGAAGATTTATCATGCACACTCTGTAGAAACCATCACTGACAGGCTTGAGGTTAGGTGAATTTATTGTTGCTCATCCAGACTTACTCTTAGTAGGCTTGTGTTTAGACATCTGTAAGGTTTGAGCATGGTAAGTTATTCAAGGGAGTGTTACCTTCTGCCCCCACTGCAATGAGATATTATTGCTATTTGCAGTTGCAGATGGAAGCTGGCATAATGCAAATAATAAATGCTGCATTTTGCACCTCTTGAAAAAATACTTTTCCTTGAAAATAAGTAGTTGGATCAACTGCAGCTTCAGCTTGTGAACAATTCAGCTTCCAACCAGTTCTCTGAGGAGCAGTGAATGAGCTTGCCAAAACAACCCCCTATTTCAGAGGGTTGTGAGAGAGGGAGAGATGTTCAGTTTCAACACTGGCTTGTTTAGCAGTAAGAATTAGGCGCTATTTTTTCATTATAAATACACAGCTGATTTCCATTTGATTGAATTTGGAACTTGGTCATGATAGAATGTGATTTTTCTGGTTTGCTGTTACCTTTTTACTTCTCAAGGAACTGTCCCTTATGTCCCCAGCCATACATGTCAAACCTTGACTGTCACAAAATCACAGCTTTGAATTTGTGTTTGTTATTTCCAGGGAGGGAGTTATGCATATTAAAGTGCAGCAGTAATAAATTACCTTCTTCACGTTTAGTGGCAGTTCAAATTTCAGCTCTCACTACATCTTTATGAGGGAGGTGCAATCTGTGCTCATTTTTCAAGTGGATAAATAAGCCATGGTTAAGGGATAAGACCAATGCCAGATGATAAATTAGTGGCAAAGCCAAGTTAGATCAGCAGTCATCCTGTGCCACCCATAGGTGCTCACTTCACCATTGCCGCTTCTACTTTCCAGGCCTTCCTCTGGCTTTCTTTTGACTGCCAGTGCTGATGACTGTCAGATCCTTCCACAAAATGCTTGATTACCCAGTAGTCAATAGAAATAGAATATATAGCAATAGAAATAGCAATAGAAAACCATCCATACTGGCTTTACTGGGCTTGTTTTATACTGCTGTAAAAGGATTGAGGCAGCACACAGAGTAGTCCAGTGCTTCCTGGTGACAGCATGAGATCTGTCCAAAAGCACATAGCTGGGAGCAGGAGGGAGATGTTCCTTCTCAACAGTCTTCAGCTGAGCATTTCGCTTCCTGTCACTCAGAATGGTACAGAGTTCTCCAGGCTTATACACAAGATTGCTGGGATTTGCTTCCTTGTAGCTGTCAGGGTATTGCATTTATTTTTCATTCTTAAAAAATAATCTATCTTACATAGCAAAGAGTTAAAAATCCTGAGCTGACTTGAATATTTTGTAAGTGGAAATCATTTCCAGGAAGAAGTTAAATCATCTATCAACTGCATCTCTCAGTGATTTCACTTTAATCTTGCTCATCTTTTTCTTGTTCCTCTCTAGAGAAAGTATTTACTTAGAAGAGGAAGATTGCATTTTCTAAAAAAATGACTGTCATTCTCAGTCTTGGTTTTGAAATGTAAATTTTAGTATTCCACGGGTAAAAATCAGAGCAGACACTGCATCTTACTGGCTTTATTCAAAATAACTTGATAATTGGATACAGTGGTGAAATAATAGTGGCATGAAATGGCCATGCTGTTGTGATTGTCATCTCGTTCAGTTCTTGCCTTTTGTCTTCATCATCTTTGGATTTGATGACAACACAAAATCTTTTAGGAATGTTTTACCAATTTTGGTCTTACTATGAACTTACTATGAAGTTCAGCGTGGGATTGAAAATGGTAAAGTGATGGTGTTCCTGTTTGTGTCACCACTTGTTCACATTCACAAATGCTTCTACTCAGTGAGATTCATTATGTAAATTGATTTTTATTTAAGTATAAATAATGCTGTCTCCAGGTGGGAAAAGTAAAGTAAGGATTTTGTAGATTGGTTGGTTGTATTTTTAAAATACTAAATAGTTTGATTTTGGTCCTCTAAATAAATACAGGCTGAGAATGTTGGGGTTTTTAAAATTCTGAAATCTCTTCATGATGGTTAAAGTTTTTGTGCTTTGCATTGCAGTTGTACTTTGAGAGGAGACTTCAGAGTAGAGTGATGTGTTGGGTTTTTTGTTTGGTTTTTGTTTGTTTATTTTTTCTTTCTTTTATCAACACATACACTTAGAGGAGGAGACACAAGGTGTCAAAGCACTGGAGAGAAGTTCTTTTCAAACAGACACGTTGGATATAATTGCAGCCATTGCCATTGATTTTGGTAGTCTGGGATTCTGCCCCTAAAGGAAGAACACTAGGGGTTGAAGGAAGGTGTCTCTTAGCTGTCTTTCAGAGTGAACTCAGCAGAGTTCACACCAATGACTTCAGATTGAAAGGGGTTTTAGTCCTCATTGTTTAGGCATGAGAAGCTGATGTGAGAAGATATCCTTTCCTTTGTCTGTGCTGTTCAAGGAGAAGTGCAGCACAGTGCAGAAACTCACAACCTATAATCTGCCAATGCCTCTGTTAAGGCTCAGCTCTTCTTAATGTTTTTGCTCTCAGACTAGATCTGTGAAAAGGAAGGAAATCACAGATGTACTACAGTGAATGTGTCTGCACTCATTTGTTTCAGATCCTGTCTTCAATCTTAGTTTCCTTGTTTTTGGCTAAAGGAGTGGTGAAATACGTATCCAGGGTTTTACATGCTGGTGTTTTTCTCATCAAACATCCAAAAAGGTTATTTTTAGATCACTACAGAGGAGAAACAGAGTATTGGTCATGGCTTTATTCCCAGTTCCTGCTTGGACTCTGGTACCATTTGCTCTTTAATTCCAGAAAGGGAATTAACCTTGAACTCCTTAGATGCCAGCATTGTTCTATCTATTGGCTGACCTTGTGGTATCCTCAGATATGTTCTGTCATTTCATCTGTCTCCAGGAGATTTTTACTGTAAAGAGTGGATTGATGACTGTGCTTGGTATCTGAAAAACATATTTTGAGAATATATGTAGAATAGAATGCCAACAGGAAAAATGTGTTCTGTGTCATTGGAGAGGCAGATGCAGGTTGTTCATCTTTGTCCAGATCAAATCAAAATGACATTGTCTTGTTTTATACATTACTGCTCTCCAGTGACTGTGACTTCAGTGATTTTCCTCTGTCAGTAGATCTGCAGTTTGAAATACAAATTTTGCAATAATTAATTACAGCATGCTCAGAGCTCCACCCTTCCCATTCCCAAGACCATCCTAGTGAATGCTAGTTTAAGAAGAATCAGCTGTGGCTGGCAAATGAAAATACAGTTTAGATAATGTTTTGTTTGTTGTTTGAAAAAGACATTTTAATGTACTTTTTTACTGATACATGAGGTTCATACTGGCATCATGTTTGCTGTTTAATTTTCTAAATTGAATCACCAGGCTGGGCCAGAGAGGCACAATAACCATTCCAGAAGGCACAGTTGTCATCTCTGTCTGTGGCAAATAACTGGGAAACAAATTGGTCCTCTCAGATATAGGATGGTACTTCATGGTTTTACCCAGTTAACTTTCACAACTAGTAGAGGTTTTCTCCTACTAAGATACTATAGGGGAAGGAATGCTTGTTAAAGCAGGAAATAAACCTGGGAACTATTCCTTGTTTGTTGGCTGCTTCAAGTGGTCCCAGGGCTACAGAGATAACTACTGGATGTAGGTCCATTATAGATGTCCCATAAACTTTATGCAAAGGGTTCAATCCTAGATCAGCTGGTGTAAGCCACCAGAGCTCTGTGAGCCCTAAATTTAAATGTGAGGTACGAATGAATGGAATAGACACTGGGTTAAGGTGGGAGGAGAAAAGACACTGAAGGTGCAGAAGAGATAAATTGTGCTTGTTTTATTTAGCACTATACCCATCCTGAAGGTTATGCTATTACAGGAAAAAGGATGTTGAGGACTGTGGTGGATTAATTTTTAAGTAATCTAAGTAGATTCTGTGGAAGCAGTAGTCTGTCATGTAAATACAGTTTATTACATACGTAGTATGTATCCACACCCTCCCTGTTAAAGAAAAATAAAAAGAGGTTAGGGCATCTGTCTTTTAATGTCATAACTGCATTCAGGAACAGCTTTTTTTATAACATCTCTTATTTTTTTTCCCTTCCTTTTTTAGGATTGCCAAATGATTTGGCAATAGCAATCAGGCCAGCCACAACAAATTAAATTTTCCTGAAGTACATACATTTGCATTTTGGAGTGCTTGATTGTGCAGATTGTTATTATGATTTTTATCTGTAGTGTTTTCTGGTTTGTGTGTTGCTAGGTCTGCTTTCACACCCCTCAGTTCTTCTCAGTGCCATCTGATAGAGCTCTCTCAAATATTGGGGGGAAAACACTCTTGGCAGAATCAGTGCTGCCTAACAAACCCAGAAGGAACTTGAGTGAAGGCAGTAAATGCTGTCACAATGATGGAGTAAATAAAGTTACACAGATAGTAAAGGAGTATTTTGTATTGCCAGAAATTCTCTTTCCATACAGAATTCAGTATCAAATGACAATAAAGCTCTGGGTTGTCAAACATGGGGTTACCTCAGCAAGAATGATGTTTTATCTACAGTGAAATACCTGA
This sequence comes from Toxostoma redivivum, assembly GCA_013397375.1. NCBI lineage: Eukaryota > Metazoa > Chordata > Aves > Passeriformes > Mimidae > Toxostoma > Toxostoma redivivum. Next base: position 837,967 of record VXBI01008807.1, on the reverse strand, counting down.
TGGACCTAGCCAGTATCATGCTTGAGGGACAGGGATGATTCCTTGAATTCTGTATGCCAAGAAATGTGGTGGAAGTGGTAATTTTGCTACTGCCTGGTGGAGAGGGAAGGACTCTGGCACAAGGAACTGGGTGTGCTTCTTTTCAGACATTTTTTTTTTCAGTTCTATTTGCAGTTCTGGCTCAGTTCTAAACTCTGGTTAGAACTTCACAGAGAGTGAAGAAACAGCTACTGGACTGTCAAGGGAATTTCTGGAGCTGACTTTTTAAGTATTTGATAGTGGTACTGCCTGATGCAAGGACTCTCCAGTGTGTGCTGGTGGTTAAGGCATGATCGAGTGTGATTTCTGTTTGCCAAGTTCTGAGAGAATCACAGATAATTGACAATCCAGAGCTGGCTCTCCCTGATGAAGCGCCTGTTAGTCCTTTCTGCTGATCCTGTGCACGGTGAATTTTCAGTCTCTAGTCACTAGGTGGCAAAATACCACTTTTGGAATCACAAGCCCTTTCTTTTAAAAATTATCTGTACTCTTGCAGAGGAAGATAATTTTTTTGCAGTCTGGGAAGCTGTAACAAGTCCTGTGTAAAATGAAAATTTGATAACATTGGATTATGTTTAAAATTTCCAGTAATAGTAACACTCTGTTTTCTTCTCATATAATCTCAGCTGTTTTGCCATTAGACTTCTTATATTCCTTTTCACTTGTTCGTGGAGTTTTCTGTCTCATAAACTCCAAATTGACATTTTTAGAGACTACCTTGTATTATCTGATTACTACCATGGAGATGGCATTAATTAATAACAGATGCTTAAACTTACCCTCGATGCCATTAGCAAATGTCTTCATTATTTATTTTGATTCTTAAGGACTCCACAGGTATTACCAAATTTGCTTCCATTGTTTTTAAAATCAGCAGGATTTGGCCAAACCTGGGAGGAGAGCTGAGCTTAAGACAAATCCTCATCCAGTGACTTGGCTGTGAGACTGAATTTATCAAAGCTCTCTGAATTCTCTGCTTTAAGAAATGTTCTGCCCTTATCTGTCTCTGTGAGCTCTTTGAGTTTCTTTTACAGCTGCTCACCAACACGTTTCTTGTTTTAGTGATGTGTAAACATCTCTGAATGTCAGGAATTGCACACATTTTAATGGCCTGTCCTTGTGACAGCTGTCCACGTTTAATTGGGCTTTGAGAAGAATAACGACTTCACACACACTTGTGGAATGTCAGTAACAATGTCAGTAATGATAGAAAAATAATAAACACTGCTCTGAAAATGACCTTATTATAATGTTACATTATTAGGAGATACTAGTTCATTCAAAGAAACAAAAATGAAGGGAATAAGTAGCTGCAAAAATTCAGGGCAATGCACATTTTTACATTGAACTGGTATAGACAGCAAAGCATCTGAAATTTCACATTGATTTCCCAAATAATGATGGGAAAGAAATATATTAATTGCTATAAAAAGAAGGCTTTTAGCTTGAGTGCTTTTTTTTTTTCATGTTATGAGCCTGGTTGAAAATTCAGAAGATTAAGCAAAATTTTATAGCAATAGCAAAATGGGAATTTTCAAAGGATTGCACAAAAATTTGCCTTGTGGGCTGTTAACAGCATGGTGTGAATGCATGTGGGACAGCAGTGATTTCAACAGGCCATTGCTGTATTTTCTTGCTTGTATTGGAGCACAAAATTGCTTTTAGAATCACAGATACTCTTCAAAAACTGCTGCTCTTCTCCAACTGGGACAGAAAGCTGTTTCAGGCCTTGATTTCTGAAAGATCATCTCTGCCTGTGAATAGACAGGCACAAATCAAAGTCAACATCTGTGCATGGATAATCTTGAACCATTTTCCATCCTCTTACAATATGCTCTCTGCCTCTGCCAGTTAAAGCACTGAGATAAATGGGATGGTGCAGATCTGGATAGTGATTGAGGCTGCTGAAGTTTGGGAGGAATATCCTCTAGGTGGCAATAGGAAATGGAATGGACTTTGTTTTTCCTGCCTCTTCTTCCATTCCAAACTTCACTTTTTGCATTTTAGTTCTTTCCTTGGGAGTTGAGCTGGTGGCAACTCTGTGGAAACATTTCTCTGTAGCTTCTCTATTTACTCCCATAAAACAGCAAAGTGTGGGATATTACAGTGAGCAATAATGGAAATAGTTTGCCATGCTCCAGAAGTGCATTTCCTTTTTTAACAGAAGTCATTGGGTCACACTGCAGAAATTACTGATGATGCATCCTGTGCATGGTGCATCTAAGTGCTAAACTGCAGAAAAATACATTTACTCTTACTCATGCATATTTACTCTATCAGAGAAATCAGGCACTGCCCTTTCATGGTCTTCTTCTCCAGCAGAATTAGCTGAGAGTAGAACTTTTATGCCCTATTTTGAGTAAGGAAGGGACACCTGTGGACTCTGGTAGTTTGGCAGGCTGAAGATGGTTTTAAACACTTGCACAGTATTAGCACTCAGTGAAGTTACTGCAGTAGTAGTTTGCTGCTGTTTAAAGAAATAGGTAAAAAAAAAGCCTATGCAATGCTTAAATTTTATTTAAATTCTCAAAAGAGAATTTACATGGAACTGAAATGATACATAAATTGCATATCTGACTATTACATGTATGGAGTTGCATTTAGATCTGCATTTCTCAAAAGGCCAGCCTTTCCTTCATTTTGAGCTTGTCCTCTCTGTTTCTTCTCCTCTCTCTTCCTAGGTGCCCATAAATGTGCATTATTTTGCATAGAATATATATATTTGCATAATATTACATAAGCGCCGTGTCTGTTTTCCCTTAACACCCACTTCAGGCATTCAGCATTTCCATCTCATACCTAACTGTTTTGTGTGCAGCTCTATTCATTCCCCAGCCTCTCTATCCACCCACTCAGCCCTCAGCCTCAATCCCCAGCTCCCTCAGCTCTCTCCACATGCATTCACCTGTTTGTTTTATGTATTCCACACATTCCATTATGTTCCCCCCTAATTGGAAATCCTTGTGCAGCTCCATCTGTGTGCTCACCCTTCCTCTGGTCTTTTATGCACCAGAGCAAGGATGCCAGGATGTGGATGTGTGTGGGAGTGTGGAGAAGGAGAGAGCTGAGCTAAGGAGGACCTGGTGCATATCCATGGATTTATAGTGGGAAAAGTATGGAAAGAGGCCTGGAAAAGGCCATACTGCACAGGAATGCTGCAGGTCGGGAGATTGTTGGCCCAAGGAGATGCTGAGGACTGGGTTTAGCCTCACTGCTGCCTTCTCCCAGGGGGTTACAGCCTCTTCATCATCTTCCACCCTGCCTTAGGAATGTGCAGGAGGTGGGATTGCAGTGCACACTCTGCAAGCTCCCTGCTCCAGAGAAGAAAAGGAGCCCCAGCCTCCTGCCTTTGGCAGTGTCATCACTGGACTCCTTACTCTCTCCTCCAGGGATTTTCTTGGCTCCTTCCCTCTCACCCACAGTATTTTGCAGGTACTCCCCAGCTCGAGTGCCACTGATCTCAAATAGGTTAAAGCTACCAGCATTAGTACTATTCATTTTGTAATTCTGTGTTAACACAGCAGATACAACAGTGTGTTGCTGCATTGGTTTTAGTACATTTTGATTAGTGATGCTGTTGGTCCTGGGGAGCTGTAGCTCTGGTTTCACATACACAGAATGCTAAATGCAAAGTGCTTTGACACTCAGGAGCTCATTTGCCTATCAACACATCTGTCATCGTTGAAAGGCAGAGGAGATTTGGCATAAGGCATTTATTCCTTAACCAGTTTCAGTGACTGTTTGATGTCTAGGCAGAGTATTACTTAGGAGAAGGTTGGTGGCATAATCACGGTAATTTCTGTAAGAAAACAAAAACCAAATAATCCAACCCCCCCTCAAAAAATCAAAATCCAACCCAACCAAACAAAAAAACCTACGACAAGTACAAACCCACCAAAAACCATACAAAACCTCACCCCCAAAAAAAACCCCAAACAATCAAAAAAGTTTAAACTACAGCAAAACTATTAAATAGTCTAGTTTAGGCCAAGGGAGGGAAATCTTTTAGAAAACAATAAAGAAATCTAAGAGCATGTGTTTTCCAGAAACTGGAATAATGTTTCTACTACATTATTGCATAGAACATGAAAAACGTTTATCAGAGTTTTCCCTTTCTCCTGAAGGTATTTTCTCTGGTTTTTGATCTAACCAGTAAGACTTTAGGACCAGTCATTTAAAAGACTGGCAACAGAGATAGAGGACACAAGCCACTGAAATAATTTGTAACTGAAATTTAATTAACTGTTGGAATAGACCAACATGAACCTTTGTTCAGTAGCCACAGGCAAAATTTAATTTTAAAAATATATTTTCATTTGCAGAAGGGATGAATACTCAGAAAAAAGTGTACATAGGAAATGTTTATTATATGATACTCAGTATATGAGTGGACAAGGCTTGTCTGAACTTCTGACACTGGATTAGTTTGTGAAATACTTTAAATTAATGTGATAAATGCCTGCTTTCCCTGAAATGGTATTTTAACTGTATCTAACAAAAGCTGTCAAAAAAATCCAAAACAATCAGTCTTTGCTTTTACAAGTATTGCAAATCCTGGGGACAGCACCAAATTACTGGATTTTATGTGCAGAAAAAACGCCTTTGTAGTTTTTGTAAGGGATATGCACCTTCTTTTTCTGTTGCAGTTAGAATAAAAGCCTGGATTTGAGAAGGCTACTTACAGAAGGGTTATGCAAAACTCAGATTTTCCATGTGTGAGCCTGTTACACTATTAAGATGACAGATTCAGTTCAGCAATAGCAAACTAACAAAAAAGCCAAATTCAGTGCATGCATGACCATAACATTTTGAGTCGTGGAGAGATTACATTTGCCATCAATAGGTGTATTCCCTTGGAGTTATCCCCGGCACAGGATGGGGCCTACTGTCTACATGTGAGTGTGGGACTTCAGAAGTCCTGATTCTCCACTCTTGGGGCTCCCCTTAAATCCCTGGATCCTGGTCTGAGGGACACAAGAGGAAACCCAACATGTATGAGCACTGAAGTTGGATTGTAGGGAATTTCTGGAAGAAATAGGTGCATTTTCCTTCCAAGAAGATACTGAGTCACTGAATTTACTTTATATCTGGATCCTCTCAAAGAAATGGTTACTTAGGTAAAGTAGCTTTTAAATGCTACCTAGATGTGGGTAATAGAGAGAGAAAAAATAAGTGACAGACAGTAACTTGAGTTGATTTGAAATGTATATTAAAACCTCTGTGATTTGGAGCTGTCAAGTCAGGAGCTTTTATTGTATAAGTTATTGTAGTTACAAAAAGGAGAGGGACTCCAGAGAGAGGTGTGGTAGTTAGGGACATGGTTTAGTGGTGGACTTGGCAGTGCTGGATTAATGATTCCACTTGATAGTTTTAAAGGTCTTTTCCAACCAAAACAACTGTGTGATTTTGTATCTGTAACAGTCCTTTCCTTTTGGCAGGTAATTGGAAAGGATGATGTGGCTGTACCCTCCCACCTGTACAAGGTGATCCTTGCCAGGCGCAGCAGAACCTCCTCAGAGCCCCTGGTCCTGGGGGCTTTCGTGGTGCCAAACGACCCCATAGGCTTCAGCCACCAGCTCACTGACTTCCAAGTCAGTGTTGAAGACCTGGAAAGAATGTCAGGTTTAGTTTTCTTCCCCCAGGTGGACAAGACCAAAGATGTTAAAAATATCTGTGAGGTGGATACCTGCAAACTGATGGGCTTCAAGGAATTCACCCTGTACATCACTGCCCGCAAAGTGCAGAGCGCCCGGACGCTGCGCCGGCTGGAGAAAGCCATGGCAGAGTTACAGGAGGCAGGCATTGAGCCTGATGAGTATCTCCTAAAGCTTTACAAGAAGAAGGAGGAAGAACTGCTGCAGGAACAGCCAGTAGCAGCTAGAGAGGGGAGAGCTGGCTGAGTATTCAGGAAGTTGTTTGGATTTTTGGAAAGGGGAACTGAAAGCAAACATGAAGACAAGGGTGCCTTGAATGATCCTTTTTGGAGCTGTGAAAACAATAAAGAAATATCTGGGAGCTAATGGGTTTGGAATAATGCTCATTCTTGTGTAAAAACACATGGTTTGCAGCACTACTTAAGGCATGGGAAGTACAAATGACCCCTTTGAGGCCTGAGTAGATCACTGGACCTCCAGGAAAGGCTTTGTGCTATTTTCCACCTGGGATGTCAGACTTAGAGTTTGTGTAGAATCCCTTCTAGGAATGTCACAAAAATAGACAAAAAGTAGACACCTTGGGAATACAACTGGAACATGTGTAAATGGAATTCCACCCACAAACGTCTCTCACTGCAGTGCTGTAGAAGCAATTGTACTTTCTGGAATACTTTGAAAATTAAATTAAGAAATATTTCATTTAACACTTTTTTATTAGAGACATGTAAGACATAATGTGGTCTTCCCTTAGTTGTATTAACCAAAACTTCTCCTGATCTTGTGTGCTTTGGCTACTTCAGCATGTCAGGAACTCACAGTTGTTATCGTTTGTGGCAAACTTACTCCATCGTGTATAATTCTGCATTTTTTTGGTAAGAAAACCCCAACAGAACTAAAGTTTAATCAAGTGCCTACCAGTGTAGTTTGAGTTTTCACAAATTAATGTAAGCTTACCACTAAGCTCACCACTCAGTTTGGATAAACATGTTTTCTTGCATATTGTTTGATTTCAGAGGTGAGCACTATTTTCTTTTTTGGCTGTTGTAGTCACTCACTGGCTTTTTTCTCAACATCTACCTTTGGATTATAAACTGTGCAACAAAACTTGTATGTTGACTGAAAATGCATTTCCAGTTCTTTTTCAAAGACAGGTAATGTTTATCAGATTTGCATCTTCCATTAAATGAAATTTTTTTTCTATTTGTTTCATACTTTATTTGTGCAGCTTATTGTGACTTGTATCCCTTGACATTTTACATCTGGAAAGAAAGAGTAAAATCTGGAAATATTCAGATTCTTTTTAAATGGTGAGAATTGATAGACATTTGGAGTTTGTGCCATAAAAACACCTTCAGTAGTTTTCACATGAAAGAAGGGTCAGGTAGTGCCTGGCTGTTTTCATAAAGGATGAATCAGGAGCATTATTTGGATGCTGTGAATCATCAGCTGGGAGTTCTAAGAACTCTGTAGTTTCCTTCTCTGCTCAGTTGCAGTATCCCAAAGCAGATCACTTCATAAAGCAAGCTGTGGTTCCCATGGCACTTTTGTGTTTGCCAAGAACATGTACTCAAAATCCAGACATTTAAATCCAGAGAAATGTCACTAGCTAAGGACATCATAAAACTGCTCACATGAATTAGTGAGAAATTGGGTGAAATCCTGACAAAATGTTTGCTCATTTTGATTTTAGCCCAGAACTGTGGTTGTAAATCCTATCAGATGTAACAAAAGCAGTAAATTGCAAAGCAAGAAGCCACATTTCCCTTTGCAGAATGTGCAGGGGGGGGTTTGCCTGGAATAACAAAATGCCAGATTCTTCACGTGCCTCTTGGTGGTCTAGTGAGTGCTTCACTGGAGTCCAGGCAGCCTTTGGGGACTGCCATGGTATCACCCTTTGAAACAGGTGTTCATTGCCCTTTGCATTCTCTTTTTCCCCATTATTTGAATTCTTTACATTTTTTAATTCAGCCTTCCACCTTTGTCTTCAGCTGAGAGGTTACAGACCTCCCCTGTGGTGCTCAGATGCCCATGGATGGCTGAAATACGTCTCAGTGCTACAGATTTGTGTCCATCCATAGCAAAAACCTGCCTTGGGACAGTGCCAGGTGTGCATGAGGAGCTCCAGGTGGGAATGAGGAGCTTCAGGTGTGAATGAGGAGCTCCAGATGTGTGTGGGGAGCTCCAGCTGTGTGTGAGGAGCTCCAGGTGTGAGTGAGGGGTTCCAGGTGTGAGTGAGGAGCTTCAGGTATGTGTGAAGAGCTCCAGGTGTGAGTGAGGAGCTTCAGGTGTGTGTGAGGAGTTCCAGGTGTGTGTGAGGAGATTCAGGTGTGTGTGAGGAGTTCCAGGTGTGTGTGAGGAGTTCCAGGTGTATGTGAGGAACTCCGGGGTGAGTGAGGAGCTCCAGGTCTGTGTGAGAAGTTCCAGGTGTGAATGAGGAGCTCCAGGTGTGTGTGAGGAGCTCCAGGTACCATCCCTTGCTGCTGACAGCTCGCCACTGTGACAGCAGCAGAAGCACCGGGTGCACCCTGTGCAGTCCTGCTATGGAGACAGCTGCTCCCTAAAGAATCTCTTCAGCCTTACATGCCCCTTTGGATTCCTGCGAGCCCCAATTACCATAATTCCCATGCCTTGTGGCTTACAGCATGGCCTGTGCTGCCTGGATCATTTTCAGCCCCGTTTGAGCATGGTTGGTGTTCCTCAGCTCCCCTCGGAGGGCAGCAGCAGGTGGTGAACCGTGAAACCACTCCCAGAGCTGCTCCATGCCAAAGAGAACATTCACCTGCTCCCCTCCTGCTGGTTTCCTGATCTCAATTAGCTGTGGAGTCTGGCCTGGAGCAAAAAAATGTCCTTTCTTTACAGTCGGAAATATAAGATGAGTAATAGCAAAAGGGTGAGGCTTTACACACTTGTTTGAGCCACCTCTGTGAGTAATTGATTCAACATCCATGAGAAGTGTGCTGGTGTCCGTGTCCATCTGTCATCCCTGTGGCACAATTAATCACTTGCATCTGTAATGACAGTGGGAACCTCTGTGCTGCAGCTAAGCAGCAGGAGTCCTGGAAATGGAGAAATTTGTTCTTTGTTCTTCCACTGTTCTTCTGTGTTTATTTTAGAAAGATAACCAAATCACAGGGGAAAGCTGACAGCTAGGCTCTCCACAGACCGATACAGTGATTTTCTGATATTCTCCTGGCTGGCTGCTCTAGATTGTTTCTGCTGGGCTGGAATCAGGGTGAAAGTGGTGGGAGACAAGAGGCAGGTGGGAAGGGAATGCCAGGAGGAGCTGTTGCTGTGCTCATGGACTTCGGGCTGCTCTCAATGCACTTTAGTGTTTGGCCTTTTGAGGGCAGACTCCTTCCACAGTGTCAGCCCCGGGAGCCAAAAATGATGGGGGATACGGCTCGAGTGTCTCTGGCCCATAATAACTGTATTCTTTCTGTGATACTAAAATACCCATTTAAAATGAGCTGTTTCAAGCATTATATTGAAGCATTATATCAAGTGCAGTATGAAGCTAATGATTTTTCCTAGATAAGAGTTTTGACAGTAATGTCTGGAAGTGCATTCACATTGACCACCCAAGCTGTGTATCTGCTACAAAGACAATTTTGTCTCCAGCTTCTTCATGAATTTCATTCTAGGTGAAGATTTAACTGAGGATTTAACCCTGCACTGATGTCTTGCAGTGCTGTTGATTTACATCTATAAACACAGTTGGGTGGGGAGAGGGAGGTGGAATTAAAAGTTCTCCTTTTAATTTTTGTGTGGTTGGTTTATTTCAGAGCAATTTTCAATTAATCCTGTAGTTTTAAAGATGGAGCTTTGCTAGTTGTGTTGAGTGCTGCACTAAACTATGGAGAAACAGTTTATTGCCTGAAAAAGTGATGTATATTGGATATACCAGGCAACACTTGGAAGGGCAGAAGATACACCAAGATAACCAGAAACCTGAGGACTTCTTTCCTCAACAATTCTAAGATTCCATGCTTCTTCCAGTACACCACCTGGTTTAGTGAGATGCCCAAGCAGATGTGCTTTTACAGCCTTGTTTGATTTGGTTCATGGACTTGAAGCCCCTGACCTTTCTGGTAGAAACTCCCAGTTAGTAGAATTCCTGCCAAACTGGGCAGCCAGAGCTGTGCTGTCCCTGGGGCTGCTGGCTGGGGACACAGCCCCAGAGGATGTGAAAGTCTCCTGCCTGCCAGGTGCCTTTGTCATCTGTGGGAATGGGCTTGTTGAGGCACAGCAACCCTGCTCTGCCAGGTTTTGGTGGGAGGTCTCCACAGTGAAGCTGCTCCAAAGAGGCTTCCCCAGGTAGGGCCAGCCAGGTGGATAAAGCAGAGCTGGGACTGCAGAGGAACAGGGAGGGGCTTTTTGGAGGCTGTTTGCAGAGCAGTGACACCTCTGGTACTGTGGCACCTGGGTCTCTACATGTTTAACCTTTGCCAGCCTGGTGAAGGAAACCCCAAAGCCTCCTGTGCCCATCCTGGTGCCCATGTGTTTTTTTCCCAGCAGTGAAGCTGTGGAGGAATTGCATGCAAACCCCAGCGTGCTGTTGCTGAGAACTTGGCTCAGTGGGGAGGTGAGGAACAATTTTTCTGTTATTTTTGAATTGTCTTCTGCAGCCACATGGGAAAAACTTTTCTCACCATGCAGCAAAGGAAATGTAGGAAATGTTTCAATGTTTCTTTTTATCATTTATTTTTTGCTACTGGTCCATCTGATCAGCTCCACCCACACAGTGGTGGTGTAGCCAGATCTCACACGCTTCCTAATAACCATCTGCCTGTGCAATTAATGGCTTTTCTGCTTTTGCCGTAGTGTGGAGGAAAAGACTGAACAAGAGCTTTGAGTATTTGCTTAAAATATCGGAAGTGTGTGTGTGTGTATGCTCTGGGATGGATCTTAGTGCTGAACACCCCCCACCTTCCCATGTTGTAAATTACTGTGGAGCAACTGGCCCTTGCTATGGTGTCATTCAAACAGGGCAGGTTCCCCACCTGCTGTGTGAAAAGTGAACAGCTGTGGCAATGTAGTATTCCCAAAATACTCACTCCCAAGAGCTGAACACAAGGCCGATAATGCTGGTTTGAAAAGTACCATGGCTGCCATCCCAGTGTCTCCATCAGTAGTGGGTGGGGAGAGAGGCAGCAAACAGGTCTGGAAGGAAACGCTTCCAACTCTGCTTAAGAAACAGAGCAGAGATATTTAGCAGATCACAGAAGTAAGTTTGGGTTGTGACAAGAATAAATATTTCCCAAGACAACAAATAAAACGCCATGCAAGCTCTCAGCAGCTCTCAGCAGCTGATGGGGCAGGGCTCAGCATTGAGCAGGCTGGAGCCAGGGAGGGAATGGGAGCACATGCTGAGCTGCTGGTGTTCCCAGCCCTGAGTCCTGTCCCATCTTTCCTTGGATCCACATTAAGCCTGCAAACCTTAATTTTTATGCTACAAATAAAGTTTGGAAATTGTTGGTTTTGTAGAGCGTTTTTAGCAAAAGCTTAGTACCCATTGTGTTATTTTTACCCCCATTGAATTAGTAAAAACAGAATTACCCCCTTTTTGCTACAATTAGCTAACCTCTGAATAAATTTGATGAGAGAAACCATCCTATCTCCCTGCCAGCTTCCTTTTACTTCCCTATATTAAGAAAAATAGTATTCCTGTCCACATGGCTGTTTTGTGACTCTGTTGCTGCAGTGCCTCCAAAAGTGAGATAGCCATGCCCAGCTCCTGGGGAGCCACAGTGGGACACAAAGGATTAGGCAGCCTGGCTGTAAAACTGGGCTTAAGCTTGGATTTGGTTACAGAGTGTTGTAAGGTGCAAGGTAAGCTAAAACTGGAAGATTTGAAAGTAGGTGAGAGAGCTGACCTAAGCAATGGCATGCTGGAGGGGAGGATGCCAAACTGAACATCCTCCTGGACAGAACCTGAGCTCCTTCAGTGGGAATGAAGGACTACAGAGCATCACCCTGACATCAGGCATCAGCTCACCTCAAGCTCTGATGTGCTGGAGCTCCAGATAAAGGTTTATCTGCATCTTGAAGACATCTGCTTTGCTACTCCTACTGCTACCCTATTGCTAACTGTATTTTTGTGTTGTTAATACATCAGACTGACTCTCCAGCTGAGGGAAATCTAATCAGAGAATCCAGTAATGCTCACTGAGAGTTCAGGACCTCACTGGTGAGAGGTGTGCTGGTGACAGGGCTGCCTTTCCCCACTGCCCCCCGCTGCCTTTGGGGATCTGTGGAGCCCTGCAAACACTGCCAGGGTTACTGAGCAAATGCAGAGATTGCCCAGTTATCCCAACACCTTACTCCTTTCCTTGTCCTGTGTCACAGACATCCCAGAATGTCAAGCAAATTTAAAAGGAAAAAGCTGCACAGGGAGAAGCTGTGCAGGAGCAGCAGAAATCTGCATGGAAATTTCCTCATCCTCTCTTATCTCTGCTTCAGTCTTCAGGTGTTTAAAGAGTGGGGAGATTCCCGTGGGCGGGAATGTGAAATGTGTGTTCGTGTGGAGCTGGGATTGCTTTGTGGCTGTGTGGGAGAGGAGTTTTGGCTCCAGGGTTGTGTTTTCTTTATGTGAGATCTGTGCTGTGGCATGTGGGAGATTTCAGGAAAGAAGTTGCTGTTGCTGCCATCGGGGTAAGTCCCATTGGGAGCAGAGCAGCATTTTCACCTCTTCTGGGCTTGCCTGTCCTGAGCCCTTGCCAGGTGTTCAGTGTCCAGGGCAGGCCATGTTCTTCTCCAAAATCATGTGAAAAGCAAACACACACATTGGAGATGCTGGAAGCCAATATTCAACCACCCCTGCTCCTGATTTGCACGGGGGATTTGAACTCCACATTCCCAGTTTCAGGGGGGACATATCCTCAGTGGGGATGTAGGAAAAAGTGGGATGGGAACTCTCCTGCTAAAGGGCACCTACTGTCCCTAAACTGCTCAGAATGTTTGGCTGCCACTGGGCCAGCAAGGGAGGATGCAATATTCCTTGCAGAGCTTGTGGGTGCTGCAAGGTGTGAGTCTGTGCCCCACAGAAGCTGTAGGTGATGGGAAGGGGTAGGTGAGGCTGTGCAGGAGCATATTTGGGGTTTCTCTCACAGCAGCACCCCCAGTTCTGCACACATGAACAGGAGAACCTTAGGAGACCTGGCATTTCCCATGGCCTGGGAAATCCTGGGTTACAGACACTCCTGTTACATGTGCTGAGATTTCAGGGACTTGAAGATTAAGCCAGGTGACATTTTTTTAATGCAACATGTGATGAGCACAGAAGATGTGAAGTTCAGGCATTTGCATGCTCTTTTTCATGTTGAACTCTCCCTGGAGCATGACCTTCCTCACCCCCATGGTCCTCCTCACCCCCTCATCCCCCTCACCCCCAGGTACTCTTTCAAAGCACAAATTCACTTTGCTCTTGCCCCTTTGTCCTCCTCCTGTGTCGGAAGCTGCCATCACCAAAGCCAGCGTGTTGCTCTTACTAATAGCAAGGTAATCAATTTGAGTCACTGTATACATTAGTAATGGCCATGTAATTCTAGTGCAAATTAGGTTTGGGCAGGCTGTGAAGCCTGAGATGTCTCGTCTTCCTGAGCAGAGCTTGGATTTACTGTCCTCTGGGGAAGGCCACAGTGAAACACCCCTCTGCCCCCCTCACAAATCCTCCCTTGATTGGATACAGTATGGTCGTCTGATTAAAATTGTGCAGTGGTTCAGAAAATGATTTTCAGCCAGTGCTTCACAGTAAATTACTTTTTTTTTTCTTTCTGCCAAGACAACAAATTTTTACCTCAAGTACAGCTGTACTGTAACACTGAAATGAGAAGCTCAAGAAAAGCAAGATGCCAGTGAGGCAAAGATGGAGAGGGGCTGGGAAGCAGCTGGTGGTGGTGACACCCTGCCAAGGGACATCCCTGCTGCAGCTCCCATGAGCCCAAAGCCTGGAACCTGCTCCCAGGATGATGCTGCTACTCACACCCAGATCCCTTTTCCCACTGAGTCAGGTTTGCCTGTGCCATGGTCAGTGTCCTGTGGGCAAATATCTGGTGCCTGAGGATCTTAAATGTTATATTTTCATTCTATTTGTAATCCTGCAATTCTTTAAATATCTTTAGATTCCTGTAATCCTGCAAATCTTTCCTGATCCATTTTGGTCAGACACAACAATTCCTCTCTAGGCCTGGGAATCAAGGACACCTTACTGTCTCAGGCCCTGAGAAATGTAAACAAAAGTGAGTTGAGGGGGAGCAAACGTGGGGTAAATGACTTCATTACCTGAAGCTGTAATTGGAAGATTAACCCCCAATATGCAAATGAACCAAATTTATAAAAATATGAAAATCTGTGACCCATCATCCATTTTGGGTGTAGCCCCTGGTGGGGCTTTGTCCACTTGAAATGTACCTGAAGGCCCTCCAATAAATACAATAAATAAACTTCAGTAAATACAACCACTTTTTATTCTCTTAATTTTGTCTGTCCTCTGTTTTTAAGTAGCCTGAGAAGGTACCTTATCCCAGTACTCACCTCTGTGTCCCTGTGTGGGGTGTCCCCTATCCTGATGTACCTTGTCACCAAACTGCCAGCTGTCACCAAACTGTCCCCAAATGGGAGGTAGATGAGAGGAGCACTGTGTTTGTCCCTCCTGACACTCTCCCCTCCACCGTGATGGGCAAAGAAAGCCCCAGGGCAAGGTGCCCACCAGCCATGAAACCTTTCCCAGCTCCAGGTGCTTAAACCACCCACTTGACACTGAACTGTCACCGAAGGAAATGCTCAGTTTTTCCTCAATCTGTGGAATGGTGTCTCCTGTTTTCCATGTGAGCATCCCTATGATGCTTGCAGATCCACCTGTCCCTGATGCATGATCCTGCTCAGCTTGCTCATTGAAAACACTGCTGATGCTCTTCTGCATGGGGAGAGCCTCCCACATGGGGAGTGTCCCTCTCCTTGGTGGGCTGTGGCAAGGCCATGGCAGGGAAGGATGAAACCTACATTGCCCAAAGGAGGGTCAGGAGGTGAACCACCCTGACAGACTTTCTAAAAAGCATCTTGAGCATCTGCAGGAGGGCGTCTTTGGTGATGGCAACACTGGCCCAGTTTTGGTGTGTTCAAGCCTTGAGGAGCCTGAGTTAAGGGTGCAGCAGTCAGCCCTTCCTGGAGGTCTCTAGTAGACTATAGCAGGACCCAGAGCTGGTCTGTGGGCTAGAGAGGGTTAATGAATGAGGTTTGTTTTGAGAAGTATTCTCTGACCAAGGCTGTTGGCCTGGAGACCAAGAAGAGAAGAAGGAGAAAGAGATAAGTGGAAAGAAAACCTGAGCTGGGAAAAGTTGACTAATTGTAACCATGAAGAAAGTGTAAACTGTGTAGAGGGTATAAAGGAGAGCATGCTGTTGTAATAAATGGAATATTAGCCTTCTGACATGTAGTGTGTTTATTTGTGTGTTGTGCCCACCTAACCAGTGCTGAGCCTGTGCTGGGTCTCCAGGCACTGGGCACCCTGGACTGAGCCTTGATCCCAGAACTTCCCACCCCATGGCAGAGGCTGGGCCTGGGAAAGGAGGCAGGATAAGGAAGAAAAAGAGAAAAAATAATCCATGCAGCAAACATGTGTGTGAGGCGGAGTGGTTGGTGGTGAGGAAAGGGGAGATAATTAAAAAATAATTTTAAAAAATTAGAGACATAATTTATTGTCTGTGCTCATGTGTCAATGTGTCTGTGTGCCATTTGAAGTGCCTTTCAACTAGTGGTATTCTTTTGCATACATGTGGGTTGACACTGAGGTGGAGGTCTGAATCTACCATAATTTTTTGGCTTTCCTGCAGGAACTATGACAGCCTGGGGGAGTGGACAACAGCAGGCAATAAAGCAACTTTATGTGTGGTGAATTTAAGATAGATGTTTGTATTCAAATAAATGTGAAAGAGATTTCCTCCCTTTTGAGGTAAAAAAAGAATTGAAATGTAACTGCAAGCCTGTCAATGGCAATGAACCACCTGGCTCTTAAACAACCTGGAAGCAGGAGATAATTTGCATATGTCACCAACAAATGGAGGAATTTTTCTCACAACCAGAACCAACTTCCCACCTTTGCTGCAACACAGGCTCTCCCCACTTTGGATTTGCTTCCTGAGCAGTGGCTAGTGTAAGGGAGAGAAGGCCTGTTTATTAAATTAAGAAAATACGCTCCACAGCACATTGGCACTGAGCTGGAAAAGAGAAGATCCATTGCTCACTCCCTCTCCCAATCCCCACAGGATCATTCCTCACCAGGGATGATTTGTGCCTTCATCCATCCAGTTTGAAATGTCACATTTCCTGCTGCAATCAGAAGGATCTTTTACCACAGGATATATGTGTGTGCATCTGAGGGGGTGTTTTTGTGCCCTTCAGGTAAATTTTTTATTAAGCAGTGTCCGACACATAGCACAAGCAGAAAAGAAACATATTGCTAAAGACTGTTATTGCAGCTTTCACAGCCTTTCAGAGATCCCTGGGAGCTGGAAAGAAGCAGTGGGCTTACAAAGTGAAGTGTAGTATTGTTTTTAAGCTGAGGAACAGGAGAGATGTGGTTTCAGCATGCTCAGATCCCAAAAGGATCTGCTTTCACCCAGTCTGCTGGGACACTGAGGCCAGCTCTGGGCAGCTGGCAGCAAAGGTCCACCACATTTTGGTGGAGACAGGACAGGAAATGCCAGAGGACACCTGGTGCAGGTGAAATCCCCCATGGTGACACAACAGTGCCCAATATCCCTGGAGGGGGTTGTGCCTCTGCCTGGGCTGGCAGAGGGCTGGAAAAGCTGCTTTTGGGAGCTCAAGGCAGGAGGCAGCATGCTGGTACAATGCAAAGGGGCAGCAGAGTTTCTATCACAAGCTTGGCCCATGCCATCTGCGACTCCTTTGGCACAACTGGGCACAGTGGGATGATGACATGGGCTGGGGGCTTTTCTTCCTGAGAAATCTGGGTAAAAGCAGCCAGTTTGGGGGGGAAGGAAGAGACACAGTGATTAATCCAAGCCATTCTGTACTCACACTATTTAATTTACTGGTACAGGCATACCTGACCATGCCTTGAAAGTCACAAAAGGACAGGCCTGCTTGAGAAGTTCACCCTAAACATGGGATCCCTCTGATTCTGACATTGTATCTGCAAACACAGGGTGAGATTTTCCGTTCCGGTACCTGTCAAGTAGATCCACTCTTTTTAATGGAGCACAGAACAGATCCAACATGGTCTTGACTATGACATATAATTCAACAGGAATTATGTGTTTACTTCCTACACCTGTGTATGCATAAGAAGATGAGGTTCCTACCCAAATGGCTTAAAAGTTTACAGGTGTGATCTTACAAGCCTTTATTCACATGAGTGTTCTCAATTACTTCCAAGAGGGCTCTTCATAAAAAGGAAATTTGTCTCTTTATAGGTGGAGGTGTGTTACCACTCCACTTTTGGGGTGACTTTGCACAGGTAGTGAAAATGGCTCAAGATGCTTGTGGCTTGCAGATAATCCCTCACCCATTTTTCCATCTCTCTTACTCTCTTCATGTACTATTATTTTTGTTTGGGTTTTTTTTTTTTTTTGTTCTTACTTCACTTGTTCTTCCCTAGTTCCTTGGTGTTCTGGCACTGCCTTCTGCATGCAGTTCACAAGGTGTTGCCCACTTCAGACAGGGCTTATCAGCAGGGAAAAATGACTAGATACTGAATATACAAAAGGAAAAGCATGAAGCCAAGCCTTAGTATAGGGAAGCTTTAATTACCCAGCCATGATTGCATTACTCCAGCCTAGAGGAAAAATGACTAATGCTATGTCTGTTCTTCTGGCATATGACTGCTGTCACATCCAGTGAGGACTTATTAAATATTACAGAGGTGTGACTAAAGAAAACGGTGAGCAGAATGTGGAAATGAGCAGGCACAGTCCTATCCTGTGTGCTAGGAATTCCTTACCTGGGATGGTGAGGAATGTCTATGTAGGAAGAGCAGGAATAAATTGCTGTATTTTGTCATCAAAGAAAATCAAAGTTAGGCTTCTGGGAAAGCCATCCTAACTATGAAGTGATGTGTAGCACTCTGGCTCAAGTGATCCTTGGGTGCTGCTGAATCTTCTCTGAGAGTGCTGATCTCTGCTTTAAGCATGGTTTATTCCTCTTGGAGGAGACAGCCATTGAGAAAAACTCAGGAATGGTCCTGTAAGGAGGGACCAGACAGCAGCTCTGTCCTCCTGTGCGTAGCCTGCACTACAGGGTGAAGGTCTAACTTTCCATCTCTCTGGCCTGGCAGTGTTTCATCTTGGCCATTCCAACTAGAGAGCTGGATTTGAAGAAGGCCTGAGTCTTGGCACACCCACAGCATGTGGGAGGAGGAATCTGAGGAGCTGTAGGTTTGACCCTGTTCTTGCTGCTTAGAAACTCAACCTCCCATCTGACAACCCCTGAGGATACCCAGTGTCTATACACCCTGCACAGGCTCCCTCACTGGTGGTGTTTTGGAGATCAGGAGCTCTCATTTGATTTCACAAGGGAGTTCAAAGTGACTGATAATATTTGATGGGAGACCCAAGCTCTAGCAAAGGCAGGAGTTCAGGTCCCTGTCTCTGCCTGGTGCCTCCTCCCAGCTCATCACCCTGCAGGTTCAGCTACAGCTTCCTGGCTTTAGCCTTCAGAGATCTCCTCCTGCTGAAGGCACGAGGGATTTAGGCAGTCTGGATCATCCCAGTGTAGTAAGACACAGAGTATTTTTGCTGTCCCTGTGCACAAAGCAATCCCCTCAGCAGATCACCCAAATGGTGCTTGCAGCCTTTGGTGTTAAACCTATCTGAGATGCACTTTTATTTAGGAGTCAGCGCCAAGGACTGCCATGAAACATGCAATTATCTCCTTTGAGAGGTGTAATTGCAGAGCCAGATTTGCTGCTGATGGAAAAACTGCTGTGATGACCCCGGTGGGCCAATGCCAGCCCCTGCCAGTGGCCCTGTGCCCCATCCTCCCCATGTGTGCCCGTGCATTACAGGCTCTGTCTTTAAAACAAAGGCAGAGCTAACAAGCTCGGCCAGTTTTCCTGCATTAAACAATTAGAACAGCAAACACAGAAGCCTTACATCACTTCTCCTCTCAATACCTACCGTCAGTGTCTTCCTCCCAAATGAGTTTTTAACAGCTGTGTTGTATCCAAACGCGGTGCATTACCATTAGCAGCTTCCCATAACAACTATATTACCTTTAAGTAGAGCATTACAGGGCTGAGCATCATTTCTTTCAGGGATGCAATTAGGCAGGTGATGGGGTGTGATGTCTGGTCAGGTAATTGACGGAGGGCTGGTCAGGGTTAAGGTTAGCAGAACAATCAATGGTGATGATGAAAGTTTACTGAAAGAAAAGGAAATGAGGGAACAGCAGCGTTCAAATCCTGTGTGGTTTCACTGGCACTGCTCCCTGGCTCAGGATTTCCCTGCCAGCTGTGCTGCCAGCTCGGTTTGTGCATGGCATGCAGGTACCACTCATCACCTGCTCCTGGAGGTCTCCCTAGGCAGACTGGAAGCTTGCAGCACATCCTGATGCAGGTTATCATTTAGAAGATGAATGAACAGATGGACGGGGCTGTCTTGAGGTCAAACATAGAGTCAGTGAAACCCAGAAGCCCTCACCCTGGTTTGCAGGCTTAGCCACTTGATTAAGTTACTGCACTGATTTTTTCCCTTCTTTTCCTGTTGTAATGCTATTATCGCCTGCTTAATAAACTGCACATATTAATGACCCATTACAACATTCTGGAGAGAAGTAAAATTAATTGGGAATTTCAATCTCTTGAAACTTTAACTGAAAAACCAAAAGAAAAGCATTAAAGACAGACATTTCAGCATAAGCCAAGCTCTAAAAGCCACAGCTCAGCTGCTCCCTTATTTGTAGGTGCCCCAAGGGTCTAAGTTGTTTTTGGTCTATACTTATTCCCTCACTTTGAGTTTATATTAAACAAGATACACTCCTGTATCCTGTAAAGAAACCCAACCAAGCAACAAAAAACCCCCAACCAAATAAAACCTCAAAACATTTGTATCAAAATATTTTATTTTAGGGGGTTTTATGCACAGCAATACAATTGATCTGAAACTGAAGAAATCCATCATGTCACACTTTTGCTGTATCATCAGTCCTGATCAGTGATAGTTCACATCAAAAGAGCCCAGTGGTGGGCTGTAAAGATCTTTTTAAAAAAAATCAAAGGATCAGAAAAGAAAAGGCAAAATTTATTTAAACTGAAACCAGGTAATGCATTACACCCTTCTATAAGGATTAACAGCATTGGCTGAATCATTAACATCACAGTGTCCACAGTGGGACTCTGATTTTAGATATTAAACTTTTCTGCCAATCATAATGTGTAAGCATGTAGGAGAAAGGGAGAACAAGAACACAAAAGTCACCTCTGGAAAGTATTTCCTTGCTTGGCAGCAAACGTGTTCCTGTGACATTGCATGTCTTTAGCTGAATTTTATTTTATTGGACTTCATCTTGGAGGTCTTTTCCAACCTCAATGATTCTATGATTCTGTGAAAAGAGGTGAATCAGGCATAGGTAGTAGGAGGAAAAAGAGACCTGTATTAAACCATAGCTGGAATTTGTGGCTGAGTCATGGGAACAATTTACAAATCAGCAAGGCAAATTTCAGAGGTACAAGAGGAATTAATCCAAATCCTGTGCTTCCTTTTGAAAGTGTCTTGCTCACAACCATTATAAATGGAATTATTCCTGGTTAGGAAAAAAATGGGATGACCTCTTCCTATCTGATCTATCTTGTCCAATTTGTGAGACATTTGAGCCTAACTCCTGTTTGTGATTGTCTTGTACTCCTTGTGGGGAACCAACCACAGCTCCACACCCTGAGAGGCTGTGGTTTCTGGGAGATTTTAGCAATGCTTTTACAGGAGCATTCCCACAACAGAGCAAAGGACAAAGATTTTCTGGGCTTTTCCAGGTTGGGCTTGCACATGGCTGGCTCAGTTCTTGAGTATGGGGGCAGCCTGGGACTGCTTTTGTTGATTTTCCCAGAGTTTTTCATGGTTATCTACATGTTTGTGAACACAGTCACTTGTCAAGCAAAGGGAATCTTGCTGCTTGCTGTGTAGTTTTTACTGCAGTTTTTAGGGACTTTCTTTGGTGCCCCTTTGGATGACGCATGGGAAAATCAGTTCCCAGTGAAATGTGAGGTGAAAGGGTCAGAACCCTGCATCTTTCCAGCTCATAAATACCCCTGACAAGCCACTTTCTAGGCTGACCCCCCCTTCAGACATCAGTTGATTGTCCTTCTCCTGACTTGAGGAGCAGCCTGAGAAGGGAAGAGAGATTTCTGAAGTGAAAAGTGCCCTGTGATGAGATAGGGGAGCCAAAGAGACACAAACTGCTCCTGGACTCCCAGCCTGTGGATAAGAAACTCCGGCTGACACTTATGAGTGAGAGGGGAAAAAATGCCTTAAACCCATGTGACACTTATATAACTTCAGGCCTGGGATGTTTTTCTCACAAAGGAAGGACGAGTGTTGCCAGGGGCAGCTTTCATGATAAGAGCAAGCCAGAAACCTCTGAAAACAGAGAGTTCCCAAAAAACAAACCTTCAAGAGAAGACAGAATGTTCCACATCAGGCTCGTGCCCCTCTTGGACTGCAGTGGGGTACAGAGGCTACTGGTGGCTCCCAAAACTGGTGTAAGTCAAACAACAGAGACAAACAAGTTTTTGAGAGAAGCAAGGAGGATTTTTGATGTGGAGGATGCTGAAGAGTGGGGACACACAAGAAGAAGGGATGGGAAGTGTTGGGAATGGGGTCACTTTGGAGCACAGGAGACCTGACTTTGCCTGGCGAGGTGCACTCAAGCCAGTCATTTTTCCAGGAACTTCCTAAACCCAGCAGTTCCTCCTTACTCCTTGAAAGCCTTTAATTTCCTGCCAAGAAACAGTGGGAGAGCACCAGAGAACTGGAGCAGGCCCTGTCCAACCTGAGTTTCCCTCTGAACTCTGTGGGATGGTGTGAAGAAGTAGGTGCTGAAGAGAAACCATTTAATACTGCACCTTTGTAGATACAGAATATGTGACACAGGCAGGAAAAGGAGGTGTGGAGGATGATCACCATGGGTTAAACATAGACCTGGACCTGTACAGGGCTTTGCCCGGATCATCCTCAAAAAACTGCTGTTTGGTGGCCCATTATGTGGTGGTGGTGGTGGTAAGAGGGACATGCTGCACTAAGGAGGTGACTGCAAGGCTGAGCCCAACTTCGTCCAACCACATTTTGGCAATTTTGGACAAGTATTGACAATAGAGAGTGTTCAGACTAACTGACCACCTCCTTTAGATGTTTGCTTCCTTGCTGGTTTTGTGAGAGCAGGAGATGTTTCCAGAGGGGTGGGTTGGCAAATCTTACCCAGGTGTCAGTGGATTCCTGCTCTGGTGCTTGTCTCCCCTCAGAGCTTTGCCTTCCCAGTCTCTCAGAGCACAAAATTCAACCCCACTTTTGATTTCTGCATCCTTCAAACCATGTGCTGCAGCCCCTTCTGCTTCCCCAGCAGTGATGGGTCCACAGTCCCTCTGCAAGTACCCTGTACAGGGACTGGTCTTCAAACCCCCTGCCTGACTGCTTGTGTGTTAAATCACTATTTCTGGGCTCTGGAGAGGTGTCTGGAGGCAACACATGTAGCTGCCAGGAGCTGTCAGAGAGGTTGAAAAGGGATGGACCTTTGTGCTTTTAGACAATACCTCTCCATACTCCCTTCTACTGATATTTAATATTAGTGTGTCCCCCTTGCTCTGGGCAAAAAAGACAACCCAGAGCAAAGAGGCTCAGTAGGGTAAGTCCATACAAGGAGTAGGTCTCACCTCACAGACCCATTTCAGTCTCAATGCTCTTGTTCTGCCTTGCAGTGGCTTCCCTCCCCTTTCCCTATCCATGCTGTCCTCTTTGCTAATGGATCCAAGGCAGCAGGAAATCAGGAATCAGGGGTATCTGTGCAGTGACAGCTCTTCCTCTGTGAGCTGCACCTTGTCAAGCCAAAGCCACCTGACCCTGGCATGTGTGCTTGAATCACTCTCCTGTTCCTCCTCTAAATCCCCACCTGAGGTCAAGCTTTGAAAGAAAGGTCAGATCCATTTGAAGGCTGTCCAGAGAGGGACTGAATCACTCAATTATGAGTCATTCAAAATTAAATTGATGCAAATGTTCATTTGACAACCTGGATGTCTGGGGAGAGTTCCAGCCTGACCACAGGCTATGTGCCAATGCAGCTGGGCTTCCCCTGGCTTGGAGGAGGTTTTTGCAGCAGGTAAACAAGGGGTGGGAGAGTCCTCAGAACACCAGAATTATCTTTTCTTCCCAAGGCTTGACTCATGGCAGGAGGGGAATCTCTGCAGAGAGCCTGTGTCATCACTGTGTCACCGCCTGGCAGCGCTCCTGATTAGTGACCCTGATTCTGGGCTGTTGGAATTTTTGTTATCAGCATCAGAGGTGCTGGGCACGGTGATGCTGGCTGACTTGAAGAGCAGCTGAACATTCCCAACTCTCCTAATAAATCATTAACTACTCCAGACCCATCACTGAAGTGTACAAGGAAATAAGCAATTACCTCCTGCCCTAGAGGAGCAGATCCTGTCCAGAACTAGAAAGTGTCTGGGTATAACAATGTAACCAGAATAATTAAATGCTCTTTTGTGTTTGTTAAATTCGGGATTATATTCATAGTTCAACTCCCCCTTCCCAAAAGTAGAGGGTAATTAACTTTGAGGCAACATTACTGGCATTGACTGACCTTGCACAGTTGGGACATTTTGCACTGGCTTTGCATGGGTCTGCATGACCAGAGCAAAAGTAAGGAAAAGGAGAAATAGAATCTGTATTTCACAGAATCACAGAATCAATTAGGTTGGCAAAGACTTCTAAGATCATCAAGTCCAACCTTTGACCTATCACCACTGTGTCAACTGGACCAGAGCCCAAAATGTGATGTCCAGTCTTTCCTTGGACACCTTGAGGGGTGGTGACTCCATCAGCTCCCTGAGCAGTGACCAGTGCCTGACCACCCCTTCTGTGAAGGAATTTTTCATGGTGTCCAACCTGAACCTCCCCTGGCTCAGCTTGAGGCTGTGTCCTTTCCTCCTTTCCTCTTTTCAGCAGAGCCTGACCCCGGCTGGCTGCACCCTCCTGTCAGGAGTTGTGGAGAGTGAGAAGGTCACCCCTGAGCCTCCTTTTCTCCAGGATGAGCCCTCCTGAGCTCCCTCAGATGCTCCTCACAGGGCTTCCTCCAGCTCTGCTCCCTTCTCTGGACATGCTCCAGCCCCTCAATGTCTTTCTTGAAGTGAATATTTGCCACATACAGACAAGGGTTGTGCAGTCCAGCTCAGACAAGTGGGAAAAGGCCAGAATTGAGGTTATCTCTGTGGTGCTGCAGCAGAACATCCAAAGGATGCTGAGCCCTGTACAAACTTTAAAGAGAAATCTAAAGATAGGTTTCTTAGCAAAACACAGCCATGTCACAGCGCTACATCATTGTGACATTTGAAATGCCCTTTATTTTCAGGTTATGATTTAATGCAGACATAGGATGACTTGTTTTGTCAAAAGTAGATTGCAGTCAGAAAGCCTGAACTCCTCCTTTCTTTAGGAGTGACCACTAAGCCTTTGGACTTTTCTTTGCCCTTTGTCTAAAGAACAATTCTGCCCTGATAAATTTTGAGTTGCATTTTTCATTGCTTTTTAATTTTTAATTGCCTCCCAGCTCAGGAGGCAGACAGAACATACTTTCAAATGAGATTTATTGTATTACTTGTATACCTAATCAGACAATAGCTATGTTTATCTTAATCATGTATATTACTTCATTTATTTCAACACGGGTTTTCTTTGAATACCATTTCAAAGCATCATGACAGGCCTCCAGTTGGTAAAAAAGAGCTTGCAAGAACTTTGATGGGTGATATTTGTAATTAAATATTAAATGAAACAGACTTCTCTTCTTTAAAGATGGTAAACCCACACCTTCTTTATATCTGTAAAGCTTGTCTTTATACATATAAATAAATAAGTATAGAGGCTACATAAAAGTGGGTTTCTTATCCCCATGCTTCCCACATTTTCTGGCTGCTTTGGACTGTATCTGTGTGGTTATTTCTTTTGGGAACTGAGAAATTGCTGCAAGTCAAACAGAAGCAGTTCTAAACTTTGGCCCAAGAGGTGAATGATATTTTAGAGGGGAGACTTTCCTGCCACTTTTCCTTGTGCAAGCTGATTTATTTGCTTTGGAACATGCTGCACTCACAGCATCTCCTGGCTGGAGTGGAAGTCCTGGGATTCCCATGGGGGAGACTCAACTCAACATGCTTTCAAGACAAAAATTGTTCAAGACAAATAATTTGGACAAAGCTGGGAAGAAATACTAAATAGAACTGAAATCTTTGATAATCCGCCAAGGGTAAGGGAAGTGTGAAATACCAAGGGATGAGTTGTGCTCTTTTATTCAGCATCATTTCTCTGCAAATTGCACAAGTAACATTCCTGCAGGGCAGGCATGCTGGAGATGACTAAAATTTAAATGTTTAGTTTGCTTAGGCAGGAAAACAGGAAAGAACAAAGTTTCTCAGTGTAAACAGAAATTTCATGTCTGTCAGACTGATTTTGTCCCAGAGAAAAAGACTCGATCAGACAAACAGAACCTATGGGATAAAATATGAAAGCCAAAGAAATAAAAATTTCCAGGCTCAGCCAGATTATTGATTTCCTTTCAACAACACAGAGATCATCTGCCACATTACCAGCTACTACAGATTTGCCTCACATTGCAAAATGATTGACTTGGGGCTCCGAGCACCAGAGACAAGGCAGAGCTGAGTCTGACTTTCATACAAGGTCTTACTCCAGATAAAGCCCAGCTGCTGTGGCAGAGGTGAAATTTGCACAAGTCCAGCTCTCCTGAAACCTAAATTCTCATCAGCTAAGAAAGTTTGTTATTGTCATTGCCATTTACCTCTTTTTGAAAAGGGGGTGGGTATTTATTTTATTTTATTAGATCTCACTGAGCCTTTGGAAGGGAAGGGAAATGTATGTGGGAGGACAGAGGGAGAAGTCCTGGTATGGCTGTTACTAGAGGCAAGGCTAATGGCTGGTACATTTGATAAATAATTATGTTTAATTTAAGCCTCAGGAGCTTCTAAACAAATTGCATCACCTGTGGTTCTGCTGCTTTTCCCCAGGCCAGAGAGAGGGAAGAAAAAAAAGCCAACAGAAAACCCTGACCTTTGCTACAGCCAGTTGTGAATGGAGAATTTCCAAGGCTGAGTGAGCCAGGGGAAGTTGGAGGGAAGCATGTTTTCTCTAATAGCCCTTTCCCTGGAGAGCCCAGGGGATGGATGCTGGGCCAAGGCACTGTCTGAAGGAGTCTGGGCAGCTGGTGGGGTTATCACAGCTACCAAACCAGACAAGCACTGCAGGGCATGTGGAGACACAGCTTTGCCTTGCTCAGTGGCAAAGCAAGTGGCACAAGGTCCCTCAAAAAGCTCACCCCAAAACCAAAACACCAGCTTTTGAATTTCCCTCCATCAGCTCATGGATAACATAAGCCTGGAGGTGAAAGGGAAAAAGTTGCCCTGATGCTGCTGAGATTGATGTGCTGTAACATGGGTAGGGAAATAATAGCCCATCCTAGAGCTATGAGGGCTACAGAACATCTGATTTTAATAGTTAATGCTCTTTTAAAGGGAAAAGCAGAGTTTCCTGGAACTGGGGAAAAAAAAAAAGAAAATAATTTTTAAAGGTTTTCTTCATTATAGTAGTTAATAGCTAGTTAAAACTGGCATCAATGTCCCTGAAACTGCAATATTTTGAAAATACCTGAGACCTCAGGCTGGGAAAACAAAGCTTGGAAAGCAGTGGCTGGAGTAGGCTGTAATGACCTGGAAAATGACTGATATTCATCCTCACTGAATTGGCAGTAAATCTGAAAGACATAACTGCATTTTGATCTTGGTATGAATTCTTTAGTTTCCAGCTCCACAAGTACAGGGTTAGATTTCTGCTGTGCAGACTGTACTGGGCACACACCTTTTTTAGCTCTGAGTCATCCATGCAAGCTCTGCTCAGGTGAGAAGGGACAGGGGAGATGTGGAGTGGTCCCAGAAGCAGATGCTGCTGCACAGCAGCCCCTGTGTCTCCTGCTCACATTGCACAGAATTCTTCTCTCTCTGTTACTACTGGGAAGTGGTTTGGATGTAGCTGGGAGCAAAGAGGGATGCAGACATTATGAGTTAACCAGAAAACGACATCCTTATTTTGGGTAAAGAAAAAATAAATAAAAGGAAAATCTGGAGAGGGATTTTACTCTAGAGTGCTCACACAGCTTAAAAATGTCCCTATTTGACCCAGGGCTTCAAAATTTGGTAAGTCTGGACACAGTGCAGGGAATGATGTGAGGAAAGCACAGGGGGTGTGTAGGAAAAGGGGACAGATTTGCAGAGGTGCATCAGAGGGGCCAGGAATCCCAGCAAAGGGCCAAGAACATGCATGGCAAAGCAAATTCAGTTTTGGTTGAGGGAACTACATGATGTGTCCCTTTTGGGGCACAGGAAGGAAAACCAGCAGGAATTACAGCACACAGCATGTTTTTCTGAGCTGAGCAAGCACCAATGGGCTCAAAATCAGCCTTGTGGCCTGAGGCAGTGTACAGGGAATTACTGAGAAGGGGCAGATGAAGGGACATGGTTTGTGGGCATGGGAAAGAGGCAGAAAAATGCAGGAACAGAGCCCACTGGCTGCAGATACCACCTGCACAAGCTGAGCTGGGAGCACCCATCCCATCCATGGAGAGGAAATGGAGCAGAAGCATTTCTGGTGGGTCTCCAAATTGTGCTGGGAGCCCACCACTATGAAACTACTGCTTAGGCCACCCCTCCTGTTAGGGAGGGCTGAATCTGGGACACAAAGGCTGCCTGGAGCCAAGTCTGAGGCACAGCTCTGTGTGTGGTGGGTGAAGCTTGCGCTGAACCAGCCGAGGGCTCACATCGAATCCTGGCCCTTCAGACTCATTTTGAGGGAGATTTTTTTCTTTTCAGGCCAAAGACCAGGCCAGCCCTTAAAGACAGCCCCGTCCCAAGCAGATCCACAGCCAGCTGTCTCCTGTAATCAGATCAGGGCAGGCAAAAGCCCATCCAAACTGCGGTGCATGGGTTTTTGGAAGAGCCATGTGAGAGCCAGCCCTTGCCTTTGGGAACCAATCACGGGGTGAGGAACAGGGTGACTTTTATTTTAGCAAGGACAGAAGCAAGAAGACACCACAGTGATCATCTGATTGCCTTTCTGCATGGTGAGGGAAGGTCATGAGGATGTGCCCAGCAATTCCTGCAGCGTTCCTAGGCTTTTTGGGTGAGGTGATGGGCACCAGCTGCAGCATTTATAGTTTCCTGCCTGCTCCCCAAATGTGTCCATACCCATAGCCCAAGGAAAAGAGAGCTGAATGCAGATTTCAGAAGAATATTATAATAATGGTAATTACACTAGAGCTGCACTGCTCTCATGGATGTGTTTGGGGTGTGCATGTCATCATTTGGGAGGATGGAGCACATGTCAGGCAGCACTGACCCTGTTGTTTCCATGCCATTGATTTTTTAACGGAAACATTCAATTAAAATCCCATTTAGTCTGGCTAAGCAGAGGCCTGTATTATTCAATTGGTAAAGAGAAGATAAGGCTTCAGAAGCTTCACACACATTACAGGACTGACTGCTGAAGTTTGTGCTAGGACATAAATCCTCCTGAAAACTTTGCTTACTTGGGTTAAATGCTACAGTGTTCATCCTGACTTTTTATTTCCCTGACATCTTATGGACCCTGCAGCCTTGAGCTGGGCATTAGGGAGCTGCACACAGAATCTGGAGAGGTTTGGTGCCTCAGTGTAGGACCAGGAAGGCTGAATGGCAGAAAGCTCCCTAGGCTGTCTCACAGGAGTGTGAAAAAAACTGCCATGTCTTCAATTCTGCCCTTTGCCAAAAATTACAGATCTTCCAGTGGGAGTTCCTGCACACCCAGGCTTTGTAAACTATAATTAAGGAACTGCTGAATAGCAATTTTAAATAAGCACATTTTCAATGTAGCTCTTGGAAGTTGGAATTAGTGATAATTTCTGCGTAGATTTAAGCATTTATAAAAATGTCATGCCTTCTGCATAAGGAAGCTCTGGATCTGAGTTTTTTCAAGTGTTTGGGCCTATATCATTAGAGGATTTTCAGGCTGGACTATCACAAGCACTGACCATTTATCTCTTTAAAAATGCAATCCTAGTCATACCTGGATAAATTCCCTCAAAATTATCTGCTGATAAATATGCCCCTGAAGTTAAAAATGCCAACTATACATAGCCTCCAATTCAAAGCTGAATTTACTTTTCTTTCTTGTACATCAGACTGCTTTAATTACTGAAACAATAATGGAGCTGGATGATTATTACACCATGTACATCCATATTTTAGTTGCAATTAAACTTTCCAAAGCAAAGTCCCCAGTTTATTTGATGAAACCAAACACTTTGTTTCAAGAAAAAAAAAAAAAGACTCTGCAAATACAATCATTATAATCCAATTCCAGAAGAACTAAGAAAAAGATCAATCCAGAATTCATTAAATGCCTTATATGTCACGATGACCTTTAAGGTTTGCTGGTAATCTACATTTTCAAATTTTCACACCTTTTTTTTTTTTTTTTGCAGATTCTCAGAGCGAACAAAGCAGCACTGATTGTATTTATTGCTTAGCAAATGGGGGATTTTCTGATAATTTTACATCTACATATTTTTTCGTGCATCAGGATAACAATTCTGGGCTTCAGACTACAAGAGACATAATGGAAATGCAGGTATTGTGAGGTCTTTTTCCACAGGAGTGGAGGAGAAAGAGTTGTTTCTAAGAAACATCAGGGGTGCATCTGCCATCCAGCCCCCTCGAAGGAGCACACACCACATCTTTCTCATCCTTACCCCCAGAGAGAAATAATTTTTCAAACCAGAGAACTAATTTGCCCCAAATCTGGAATTATCCTCAGAAGTTTTCCAAATCTGGCATCATCCTCAGGGCTGCTCCTGGATGGAGTTTGGTCCCATGCCCTTTTTCCCCCAAAAGCTAAACCATTTTGAAAACGATTTATGTTTTACTGAGGAGAATTCTGCACCAATCTGTTATATTATGGCGTCTCCTGGAATAGTAAATTATTGTAAAATTGGGCATTTCATGTAACTGGGCTCTAGATTAAATACAGAAGCCCAAGCTAAGGAGGCAAACCAAGGACAGGATTGGCAGAAACAAGGCTGTTGCATCCAGAGAGAGAAAATGGCTTTACTCGTGCCTTGGTTTGGATGAAAACGCTGGAAATGCTGATACCAGTGACCAAAATGCTGGCTTGTGACCTGGTGTCTCCTGTGATGTGTGACACCCAGCCCAAAGCAGGAGTTGCTGCTGGATTCATGCCTGCTTGAAGCAATAGAGGTCCAGTTCTTAAGGGAAGATCCTCTCTACCTGAAGGCACATCTCATCCATGCTTTTTTGGGGTAAGAAAATCAGATTTTGCCCATAGAGCTGAGAAGTCATGAGGCAGGACATTAAGCATGACCTGAGCTTCTTTGAAAAGCATCTCCCTCAGCATTCCCACGTGCCTCATCAGTCCAGTGCTTGGCCACGAGCGAAAGAGAGACAATAATCAATAATCATTTGCTTGTGTGGGATGGGAAATGGGATGGCATGGTCAGGCTTTGCCATGGTTTCACATAAAGGGTAGGGCAGAGCAGGACACACATCCAACCCACTGCCCTTATCCACTGCCATTCTGTTTTTCCTGCAGCAGAGAGCTTTATGTCCAAGAGAAAGGGCCTGACTGACAGCACCAAGGGGCAAGACCTTGCCAAACAGGTACAGTGCCTGGTGTGGAAGGAGCACCTGCCAAGCACTCAGCCCCTCTGCCATGGCTATTAATAATCACTTCCCGTGATTTCCACGGCTTTCTGGTGCGGGTACTTGACCTCTTGTCATTGTGTGCGGATGCCCCACTCATGTTACAGGGATATCCTGGTGCTGGGGCTGGGCTCAGGCTCTCAGCTCCTCGCTGTCCCTCCCTGGAGCCCCTGTGCCGCTGTCCCCACTTTCATCTCCGCCGGCATCCCATGCCTTCCCCTCCTCGCTGCCCTGGCAGCCCTCCCGTGTCCCTGCTCAGATTTAAACACTGGGCTGCACCTGTTGGTTGAGCTGTTGATTGGGAGGAACCCCAGGGAAAGTGACCCCGCGTGTCCGGCTGAGCCCTTCCCTCCCTGCTAATGGAAAAGTGCTAAAGCCACCAGCGTGTTCCTCCAGGCTATTTGTATCCCCGAGTTCCTGCCTTATTAATCTGCTGCTGAACTGATTGTAACTTTCTTCCTTCCTTCCTTCCTTCCTTCCTTCCTTCCTTCCTTCCTTCCTTCCTTCCTTCCTTCCTTCCTTCCTTCCTTCTTCCTTTCCTTTCCTTTCCTTTCCTTTCCTTTCCTTTCCTTTCCTTTCCTTTCCTTTCCTTTCCTTTCCTTTCCTTTCCTTTCCTTTCCTTTCTTTCCTCCCTCCTCTGCCAGTCCAGCAGCCTCAGGACTCAATTTCTCACATTAATTTGGTCATTGCTGTGCAGCAGGAGGTGATTTTAGGACAGTAGGTAGCACATCCTCATTCATCCACACCATGTATTAGGGAGCTTGATGACACACTGTGTGCCCCAGCACAGTGTCTTTCTTCAATGAAAAACAAGTGGGGATTATTCAACTCTGGCTTTCCAGGACTATTCTATTCACCTCTATACTCTGTTTTGCACAAAGACTTGTATTTTCCCAAGTAGTTTCCTAATTCTGTGGCCTTACATGTGCCTATGTGTAGGCCCCAGGAACAGGGGCTTCACAATGTGAAGGATGTGAAAGCAACATTGGCAGCAGAATCACAGAAGGGGCTGAGTTGGAAGGGACCCACAAGGATCATCGAGTCCAACTGCTGACCCTGACAGGGCACCCCAAGGTTCACACCATGGCCTTGAGACATTTGTCAAACACTTCTTGAGCTCTGTCAGGTTTGGTGCTGTGACCACTGTCCTGGGAGCCTGTTCCAGTGCCCAGCCACCCTCTGGGTGAAGAACCTTGTCCTAATAGCCAACCTAAACTCCCCCTGGCACAACTTTGTGCTGCTCCCTTGGGGCCCTTCACTGCTCATAGAGAGCAGAGATCAGTGCCTGCCCCTCTGCTTCCCCTTGTGAGGAAGCTGCAGACCATGATGAGATCTCCCCTCAGTCTCCCCTTCTCCAGGCTGAGCAAACCAGCCTGCAAGAGTCCCTGAAACACCCATACCAACACAGCAAGCTGGGTTCTCCCTGGGGAGAATATCCATCAGCCAGAAGAACCATAAACCTGGGAACTTGTGGCAGCCCAGGAGTCACTCTTGGGGGGGAAATAGGGACGATGTATTTTCCTTTCTGCCGTTAAAAACTCTGAAAGTCACATATTAAACACACCCTTGGATCACCCTGTGGCAGCCTGTATCTGGATACCTCACACCAGGCCATCAGCAGCTTTCAGAGGTCCCTCAAACAAGCCTCTTCCTATCTCCCATCAGCCAGCACCTTCTCAGGGTGGCTCAGCTCTGATAAGAGATGTCCTCATTTTCTTTGGGTTCTCAGTGTGACAAACGTATTCCTCCCAGTGCTGCTGAGGAGGGATGATACCGTGGGTAATAGGCAACAGGAGAGGGGAGGGGGGGGCAGAACAGCCTGGCAGCTGCTTCTCAAGTAGACCATCAACAACTATCTGCTAGGAAATTTAAAATAAATTTAAATAGTTCTTTAAATAGGGAATAGTTCTTTTCTACAACTTTTCTTCACTTTTTCCACTGGCTAGCAGGTGGGCTTTTGCATCCAGGAAAATAACAGGCATTTCCATGAGCTGTTTATTTGACAGGGTATTAGAGGAAGGTGAATTATTAGGTTTTGGGGGGTGTTAATGGGGCTATTTCATGCTGTGGTGATTGGTGGACTGATAGAATGGATTATGTGCCTATAATGATCATTTTTTGCTGCTGGGTGGTCACAATTTCCCATTGAAAATCTGCTTGTCAGGGCACCGAGGCATTTTTCCGTGGGTGTTCCTTATTGTTATTTAAAGGTAAAGAAATCATTTCAAAAGCACGAATTAAGCTTGGTTGCCAACAGGAAGGAGATAAAGTTGGGGGGAAAAAGAAAAAAAGCAACAAAAAAAAAGAAAAGCCATTGGGAATGTGACAGTCCTCCCTGCATGCAAGCACACTCCTGCGGGATGGGGGGATGCGTAGGCTGCCACCAGCCCCCCCACTCTGCTGTGACGTGGAGAGCTGGGAATCAATCACTTTGATGTCTTATCTTATCCCTGAGGATAGATAGCAGGGGCTTGCTCGGTGGCTCTCAGTGCCACTCCAGCAGCCCCTTTTGAAGTGCTAGAGCAGCACTCGAGCGGCGGTGGCTAGAGCGGAGAAGCTGACACCAGTGCTGCTGCTTTGGGACACCAGGGATGTGGGGAGGGTGGTGTCTGTGTGCTGGGTGGCATCTCTCCTTGTCACCCACGGGTGTCACAGTGGGGATGGCACTGGGTGGCTTTGTGCAAACATCTCCCACCCACGGCGCCTCTGCCCTGGGCACCTTCGTGGCTCTGCCGGCTCCTGTTCCACAGGGATGCACTTGCTGGGGGTGGGGATGGCAGGGAGGTGTTCAGCTGTGTTCTTCTGATTCTTGGGGCTGAGCTATCTCACTGGCATTTGGGTATCCAAACTCAGCTGCTGACTCCATCCCTGGCAAATCTCAGCATGAACTGGGTTCCTATCAATGCCCTTAATAAGAATCTTCTTCTACCACTCCAAGCTCTCCCTGCACAGGTTGTTTCTGGTTCTTTCTGGTTTGTTCTTCCTACCATCCAGTAGGCACAACATCTCCTATGCTCCCATAGACCTAAAAGGCAGAAGTTCACTCCAGATTTACTTTATCCAAATCTGCAGCAGCATTTTCTCTGGCCTTTGGCAAGCAGAATCCTACTCTGCATTTCACCATCCCTTTGTGTTGCCTGGCACACTTCTCTGCTTTTAACTTTCCCCTGATTTGCCTTCCTTTTGCATCAGGCAGAGCAGACAGATTGTGTTTTCAAAACATTTCCTCTCTGTTTCTTTCTGCCTCTAATTCCCAGCTCTAACCTGCCCCACACCTTCTCCTTGTCACTCACACAATTTCTGAACAAGAAACTTTGTATTTTCCTACAGACACCTAGAAATATCTGTAGAGTGCCCTCATTGCCCTCCTTTGAACTTGTCTTGCTGCAAGAGAGCCCTGGGTAGTAATAAAGGTGCTGATGGACAAGTATCATGGTCACGATGCTGACAGATACCACTTCATCATTTCCCAGTAATCCATTGCACCTGTTGTTAAATGTTTTCTTTCCTTCAGCCTGGAAACTCTTGTGAGGCTTTTTATTTGACATTTTTAGACCCTGGAACAAAGACTGGACTTTCTCAAGTGCTATGGGAACTTAAGTGCCAAATAGAAGGATAGTCATACAAAGCTGACTATGTAGTTCAGAGCTGAGGATAAAAACTGGTTGAGTGGCTTTCAAAGTTTTTTCCTTTATGCATCATTTGAATTAAATCCAAAGGCTCTTTTCTAGCTTGGCTAGTTTGTTTACAGTGCCACTGTGAAAATTCCTTCCTTCTGGTGGGTTTTTTTGGTGTTTTTTGTTTGTTTGTTTTGTTGTTGTTTTTGTTTGCTTGATTGCCTTTGTTGGGTTCTGTTTGTTTTTGTTTTCATTTGTGTTTGTTTTATTTTGTTTTGTTTTTGTTGGTTTTTTTTGGCAAAGAAGTAAAGCCTTGAAGTTTTAACAAAAATCTTTTCCCTGCCTGCCCCCCACATCACTGCTGTGGTGCATCCCAGTCCCTGTGTTACCATGCAGATCCTGGAAACAGCAAACTGAGACATGACCTAGCCTGATCCACAAAGTGTAAACTGCTGCCATCCGTCACCAGAAACCTCCTGAGTAACATTTTTTTTCCCTTGCTTTAAGTAATCAGTCCAAATGGAAAGCACAAAGCAATGGAAAGCAGACACTCCTTGGTTTAAAGAGAATAAAGTGCTTTGTCAAAACCCTGACAGACAATTGCTGAATGAATTCCACAGAAGGGACCCCATCAGCCTGACACCCAGGTGAGGTTCCAGCTGCTTTTTGCAGAGCTGATCCATTGGTGTGCCTTGGTGCTGACACAAACTCCTTGTACCAGGAGGAGCCATTCCTAGGTCTTGTCCTATTTCAAGGAATAATGAAGCTGGAAAGGATCTCAGAGTTCATCAGTTCCAACCATTAAACCACCCTAGCCAGGTCCACCACTAAACCATATCCCCAAGCATCACACCAGCACATTTTCTGAACACTTCTGATGATGCCACCATTTCCCTGGCAGCCTGTTCCCGATATTGACCACTCTTTCAGTGAAGAAAGATTTCAACATCCTCCTTCCTCATCCACAAACCCCCACATTTCTTGCACATCCTGGTGGATCATGTTGCCCATTTATCCAGCCCAGGCCTCCTTTATGAGCTTCATCTCTGGTGATAAGCAGTAACAACTGTCCAAGTGACATGATGAATTAAATATCTGCCTCCAGACCCCTGCTTGCAGTATAAAGTCCAAATTATAAATCTGAAGGCAATATCAGGGTAGTGCCTATTGGTAGTCTCTGTTGGCCCAGCTACACCTCATTTTCTCTTCATCAGTCGAAGTTATTTTAAAATGTCACATTTTCCTGGCCTTAAATGAGAACACTCATATCATTTATTTTGGTTTTTTTTCAAATTTTAATCCTATGGATTCTGAAAGTGAAATTGTTTAATTAAAGGAGTCCAGTTCTGCTACAATTTATACAGCCAAATATTAGAATATAATGCTGTGAGACAGTCACCCAAATTCCAATTTTCATCTGGCAAGAGTATTTGTTAGCAAATCATGGCTGAAAGTGGTTAAGTTATTTTTTCACTATGGAGAAAAAGTGACTTGGTGGCAGGATTCCTTCAGAAGCCTGGGCAAAACTGATTGTATTTTTTACTAAATTACTGTTTAGCAATCCAAAGATATTCTTTGCTATTTGCTGGCATGTAAAAAGACCCATTAAATGGCACTTGGGGGTTAATTTTCATGACCCTGACTCTACCTCTCAACAAGATAGATTACATTTTAAATTCTATTCCTTGGTGTATAAGA
Organism: Toxostoma redivivum; assembly: GCA_013397375.1. Lineage (NCBI taxonomy): Eukaryota > Metazoa > Chordata > Aves > Passeriformes > Mimidae > Toxostoma > Toxostoma redivivum. Next base: position 801,983 of record VXBI01008807.1, on the reverse strand, counting down.
GAGAATCATTTTGTAGAAAATGAGAATTGATCCAAATCTTCACCCTAAAGTCAAAATGTAGTTTTATTGACCAGAAGAAAAAAAAAAAAAAAAGGATGCATTCTTTAGAGGAGAATTTCCTGTGATATCCTCTGTGACAAAACAATATGAAATAGGAGCAAAGCTGCCACCTCAGTGGAGAAACCAAAGTCTGGGGAAGGACAGGTCATGCCTGGGAGATCCAGCTCCTTTATGGGCTAATTTGAGAGCACTTTGTGTGCAACCTCCATGCATTTTCTTCTCTTCACAGGATTTGTTTTGCTGCCTCCCTGCCCTTTGTGCCTCTTCCAGCCTGACACTGTCAGGGCCATACAGGGTACAAATAAAAGGGCAGGGGGGTTCCCCAAAGTGTGACAGGAGCCACATGCTCCTCCCTTCTGCAGGGAGTCCCTGGGAGGTTCTGCCCTTCATGGGTTGAAGGGAAGTGATGACTTTTGGGCGACAGGCACCCCACGAGAGGTCCAGGGGCATCAACAATGGGACACAGCTCATGCACCCTCCTGGGGCCAGCTGGGAACAGCCTGCAAGCCAAGCAGGCTTGGGGACTTCATCCTGCTGTCCTGGCTAGGCAGAAGCACAGATTTGACTTCTGACATGCCCTGGGCCAGCTGTCACTTTGGGAAACATCATTTCATTGCTCTGCTCCCACATCCCCTTGCTCAGCTTAGGATTTGCTGTGCTTATCTACACTGCTGGTCCTCCAGGAATGCTCTGGGAATCAGCCCTGGCCAGGTGTCTCTGGTTAGGTATTAGGTCAGATGGCATTTTATTTTCCTCTTCCCTTGAGAGATTCAACTTAGTTAAAAAAACCAAAAATGCTCCTAACCTTTCCCCTAGGAGAAAAACGCTGGAAAATATGAGCCTAAAGGTCGAAACAAGCCAAAAATTCTCCCTTTCATAAGGCACATAAGAAAATCTCCAGGTTTTCCTTATTGTAAGGCTTTAGAATTTTACAGCCCACTCACCACATGGCTCTGGGTATTTGGGCTGGCACTACCAGTGCCAAGCTGGGCACGCTGGTGCTTTGCTCTCAACACTTTGTGTGCTGGTGTGCAGCCAGGCTGGAGGAATCTCTGTAATCACAGGGGATGGAAATTAAAAACCCATCGGATCCCCAACCCAAGAACAAAGCCTTTCTGCAGGAGGCAGAGGGCAGTGTTTGCACACACATAGTCATTAGGAGCACCAGCGGGTCAAGTTCATCCCTAGTGTTCTCCCTGTGATTACCTTTGGAGTAATGGTGGTGGGGTTCTCTTTGGGATGAGGGTGGTGGGGTTTTCTTTGGGGTGAGGGTGGTGGGGTTTTCTTTAGGGTGATGGTGGTGGGGTTCTCAGTGGGGTGAGGATGATGGGGCTCTCTTTAGGGTGATGGTGGTGGAGTTCTCATTAAGGTGAGGGTGGTGGGGTTATCTTTGGGGTGATGGTGGTGGTCCACTGTGGACTCAGTGAGACAAAGGTCAGCTTGGATATGTCTGGGGAATGTTGTGGGGGAGGTTGTAGTGCTCACCTTGTCTGAAAAGCTGCCACAAGTCCCCATGGAGCCCCTTGAGACTGATGGTCACAGCTGCTCCTGTGGGACATCTGCATCAGGGAGCCCCAGTGGGTTTTTTCCCCAGGTGAGGGAATTGCCCTGCACTGAGCAGTCAGAAGCTGAGTCACAAATGTTACAGGCTTGGCAGGAGGCAGCTACTCACAGGTTCAGCTCTTTGCTTCTGTCCCTGGGGCACTCCTGGGTCTGGAGGGGGGAAAGCTGCTTTATCCCACTGGTTGCATTTAGTAAGGCTCTCAGTGTTTGCTGTATGCAGGCAGCTGATGCTGGAGAGGCAGGAGGGGGGCAATGTGCCTGTGTACATGCCTAGGAGGCTAATTTGATCTCCTCCCTGCCTCCCCCCTGCCTGCCACCTCAAAACAAACCTACAGCGTGGCAATGTGCCTCACGGATTAGCAAGGGGAGCCCACGGCACGGCCTGGCTTCTGGGAAGTGACACGGGCTCATGGCATGGCAGGGCACTCACAGCCTCGGAGCCTCCTTTGGCAGGAGTCTGCAGGTCTGAAATCAAACCCTCTGTGCTTCCTGTGCCCCCTGCTCCTGCTCATCCCCTCCAGAGCCGAGCTGTCCTGGGGTCACCACTCAGATCCGCCTCATCCGGATGCTCCTGTCACAAAACACTCTCTAAGGCTAAACCTATTGGCAAATGCAAGGAAAACTTTTCCCAAGCTAAAACTCAGTTTGTGTTTACAAATGGGGTTGCTTTAGGAAACCAATAAGCTTTACACTTTCCTGCTGGTAGCCTCAGGGGAAAAATGTCACAGCTCTGAAGCGCTGTTCCTACAAAAGGAGTTCGTGTGTGCCTATAGAGACCACTGTAGCTTGTATCCATTTGAACAGGGAGTACAGAAATCTTTCCCAGGCATCTCTTTGGTGTTACCTGCAAGAAGCAGCTGCCCCTCTCCAGCACCAGCTGCATTTCACATTGTGGTAATGACAGCAAAGGGAGACTCCTCTGCCACCTGATACTAACCATCCTGTGATTAAATCCATCCTTGCTTTAGCTTCATTGTGCCACTGGAGCTGAGCCAAGGTTTAATTTATCCCTCATAGCTTACAAGGTCCTCATGAGCTTTCAGCAGAGGAGAAATGCACTCCCTGCCCATGGTGTGCTCAAACAGCTGATTGAACATCCCAGCTCTGAGCTGAGCAGGATCTGTGAGGAGAACACTGCAGCAGGTGTGTGTAAAGGGATGTGTGACACAGTCACAGGCTTGAGAAATGCAGAATTATCTCTAGACAGCCTTTCCTACCCAGCAAAGTCACAGCACTGCTCTCATTGAAGGGTGGGAATAATTGTCCCCAGTTTGAGTCAAGAAGTTGCTGAATGCTGAGGGGTCCCCAGGCTGCTTCCAGGAGGGATGGGAACTGTCTGTAATCCTGCACCTGTTTGGTGCCTCAGTACTTTAGGAACCAAATAAAATCACGTCTCCTCTTCCAGGTGCTCTCCTCCAGTCAGTACCTCAACCATTCTCCATGATTTTTCTTAATTTGTTCTAAATATTTGTAATAAAGAAAGAAATAAATAATAGCATATAATTACATATTATATACAAATATACAAGTATAAGTGTTCATCTATTATAATTATATTATAATTAATAATGAATTATATAGAATATACAATAAATAATAAATTTAATAATAATTCTTCCTCCCCCCAATTTTTCCTAAACACACAGCACTCTTCCAGCACCAGTGCACAGGTTTCTGCTCTGGATCCAGTCCTAAAGCCAGGCTTTTCTTGGTATGGTATAATTATGGCATGGTATAATTCTGATCAGTCTCACATGCTCCTCTGATCAGTCTTGTAACTCAGCTCTTTTCATTGTAAAAAGCTTATTTACCACTTCCATCTCTCCTGAAAGAAAGAATTACCATTCCACCTTCATGGAACACAGCTGGGACCAGGTTCCAAATCCCTCAAACACCCAGATGTCTCCAGAGTGGAAGAACGATGCACTCTAAGGTTGACCCTACATGGGATATCTTTTGTTAAAGATTTAAAGAGTTATAGGAAAGCAGTTATTTTATAGAGCATTTTTCTTGGGATATTTTGCAACACAGACTGAATTTGGTGCTACCCAAAGCTCATCAGCCACTCCATGTCCCTGCACAAGCCCACTGTGCCCTGCTTCTGGGTGATGGTTTCCTGGAGCTCCAGCCTTTTTGTTCAAGGGGAACCTTGCCCTTGTATGGAAAATCCCACTTTGAAAAGTTCGTGTTCACAAAGGAGAGAGGAGTCCTGCTACTTGATTCCAATAAAGGGAGACATTGTCCACTGGGGCACATCCCCAAGGGGTTTTCTGTCTTGGGTTTCAGAGCGTGCAGCCTCCTTTTATCCTAAACTCCCAGCCACAGGTTGCCCTCTTCCTTTCCCCACTGCTGAGGTACCAGGAAGGTGCAGCCTACCCCATATTCCCCCTTTAAACATGCCCTTTTCCCCCAAAGTTCAGAAACTCAGGCTTGTACAAATCCTTTGTGTGTTTCAGGAGTCAAACTGAGTTCTGTAACAAATCTGGAGCTTGAAGTTAGTAGAGACATTAAGACCCATTTCAAAGGGTTAACACCCATCCCCTCACCCATGAAATTGTTTGTACAGACATTAGCACACATCTTTCCCATCACCCTCACACTCACCCCAGCCATTGCCATCCTAATTTCTTTCATATTTTGGAGGTTTCCACTGTGAAATACTGTCCAAAACCTTGCCCCATTCACACTTCTTTGGGTTTTTTGTAGGGAAAACTTCAAAGGCAAATCTGAGCCCAGTGGTCTCCTGTACAGAAATTAACTTACTTAGTGAATCCATCTCAGGATTTCTAGTTTGCCTTCCTTCAGTGTTGTGGAAGCAAAAGCAGTCTAGTGTTTTAAGCATTTCACAATTTAAACTCGTTCCCTCTAGAAAATTAACTAAGCCCTTTTTGCCTGTGGAATTATTTTAGCAAAAATTCTATCTTTCAAAATCCCTGGAGTACTCAGCATGAATTCAGAGAGTGTTGATGGTTGGGAGAGACCTTTGGGGCTCGGCTGAAGGGTGAGGAGAGGGTCAGTGGTACTTTCATGGGGCAAACTGTTTTCCCTTCCATAGGGAAAACACTGAGGCAGTGGGAAGTGAGGATGGTGGATGACTGTACAGGCAGGACCCAAGCAAAGAACAAGTTCCAGGCTCCTCTGACATGCCCAGGGACAAGCCCACTTCCTAGTGAAATGCTCATTTTAATTAGGTCAACATCTGTGGTCAGTCAAGCTTCCACTTCAGGTGTTCTTTAAAAATCAGCAAAGCTTCAGACAGGGTAATTCTAACATTGGTTGCACAACTTCTGTGATGCTGGGGTTGCCATGGCTGCTTACACTGTTGGACACTGCTGGTCATACCTGTTGGGAGGGCTCCAGGAATGCTCAAATCACCTTAGGAAAGCACTTTGAAAAGCACAGCATTTTCCAGGGTAAGATGCTTCTTGCTTCTATGTGTTGTTAAAAAAAAAAAAAAAAAAGGAAAATATCTCCACAGGAGATATATTCACCCAATCTGATATTCAGAGCTGGAGATAAGCCCAGGGGAGTGATGGGCCCCATGGCTGGGGATGTGTGGGAGCTCACAAGAGCTGCCTGCCCAGCAATGCCTCAGCACCACTTTGGGCACCAGCCTGGCAAGAGAGATGCTTCACCAATGCGTGGGTTTCAGAAATTTGGATCCCCTTTAGTTCAAGGAGGAGAATGTCCTCAGAGCTCCCAAATCCACTTTTGTAAAATTTATTTTTATTTTTATTTTCCCCCCAAGAGAGGCTCCTGCTCAGCTGTCAGCGCTCCAGCCTAACTCCACGTGGTTCTCCTTCATGGGACACTGGGCAGGGAGGGCTCTGGGATGTGACAGCACTGGGATGTGGGAGCTGGTAACAGCCTGGTGGCAGAGCCTTGGGGCAGGACCAGGCTAAACTTCCTATGTGGCAGGAGACACCTCTGTCTACCTGCTCTGGGACTCCAGGCAACGTGCTGCCCTCGCGCACCAAGCAGCAGCAGCAGAAAGTGTGGGTATGGCATGTTGCTGCTGTGGAGATTGAAGTTTACATTGCATTTATCTTCTCACAGCAGAAGCCTCTTTTAATGCACATTCAGCTTGTATACAAAGGTTTGCTTCTCAGGAAAAAAACTCCAAAAGCTGGTAAGAATCTGTTTGTTTCCAAAAGTCTCAAAGGGGAATTCTTGTTTGTTTAGGAGGCGTCCTGCTGTCCAAGAGCACTCTTCAGCTAGCAGGAGTGCTTCACCAGTTATCACAAAAAAGCTTTGTGGGAAGTCAGATCTGGGAAGAACACAATCACTTTCTTATTTTTGCCCAAGTTTTCAACATCTGGCTCAGTGCTCAAACCAGGCCACATCCCCTTTGAACCACTCTGTCTCCAAAGATGGTGTTGGAGTTCCCTGGCATGCCTGACCCCTGCGCCTCCAGGGATGCTCCACGCCAACACATGCATTGCATTGATTGGGATATTCTCAGCCAAGACAATAGATTTAATCTTTGGTGACAGTGTGTAAATAAAACAGATTCTAACATCTGGTCTTCTGTTTTTAAAACACAATGGCACTTGGTAAATAATACAACACTGTATCTCCCAGAAAGCTCTAACAAGTACTTTATTAGGTGTCACGTCAATGCCCCTTTTTGCAGCAACTGCCCAGAACTAGATGTGCTATAATTCAGTTACACTGTAAGTAGCTACTAATGAGGCACATTATTATAAAGAGCCAATGCCGTGTAGCTAGACCGCAGTAAATCTGGAGTAATTCCAGTGAAATCAGTGCTAAAGCATGGATATGCCCTTATGAAATGAAAAACAAAGGCTTGCTCAAAAGAAAAAAAAAAAAAAGATGAAGAAAATGGAGGAAAGTTCTGAAGAACTGTGACATTTTGAGGATGGGTTTGGGGAAAGCTCCTAATTCTCATTTTTTGCCCTCCCCTCTTGTCTTTTCCACTCCATTCTCATCTGTCATTCATGTATTGAGTATCCTGACAAGTCTGCCTGATGATTAATGTTCCTGTTTTGTGGGTTTGCATAGTGCCTCCTGAGTACTTAGCAGGTCTTAGAGAGTTCAGTTCACTAAGCTCTCAGCTTGTCTGGCAGTCCCAAATGGCTTAATAATGCAAAATCATAAACCAGACTGCAACTGATTCCACTTTTCCTGTCTATTCTTTTATCAGGAGCTGTTATGTGGGATCTGGAAGACAGCAGCATAATTAGATGTGTGCTGACTGGGATTTCCCTCCAGCAAGCACAATTCTGACCTCCAGCTCCACATATAAGCAGGGATTTTGGGGAGATGGATTTTCTGGGGATAATAATACTTTCTTTGCTGTAGGATGGAGAAGTTCATAAAGCAGCTTTCTGGGCATAGAAAGATTTCTATCCTCTTTCCTGAGATTGCCCACTCAAATATGGTCTTAGAGCAGAGCTGAAATTGCTATATGCTCTCATAGTATATCAAATGGGGTGCAACACAGCTGCATGATGTAACCTAAAAATTACCTCACCCTCCTTAAAACCAGTCTTATTCATCCAGTTTCCAGCTGATAGATTTATTTTTAGCCCTGAATGGCATTACCTCCCGTGGTGGACTAAGAGGCTGGTTCCTGATCTCTGCCTAATGAATAGGGAGTGTTTGCAGTGCCCAGCCTTGGTGTGTGTGTGAGGACAGGTCACTCCGTGGGCATGTGCATGGGTCCGTGTGCGTGTGCTGGCTGACAGCACACCCATCACACCCATCCTGCCAGGGGGTCACAATCCAATTTGCTGCTTCCTTTCGATCCCAACAACGTCATTACCTCCTGCTAATGTGGTTAGGAGGGAGCAGGAGATGCTCTGGGATGCTGGCTGGAGGTGGTGGTGAAGCAGCACCAGAGCATGTGTGCAAACCCTGGGCTATGGGAGCAGTTGCAGCTTGCAGGGCACAGGGGTGCTCTATCCTGGCCATAAAATAGGAATAATGCTCGAGCTGGGACACTGAAGCACGTCCTGTGCTGAGATTGCTCTGAGCAGTGCTGTGCAGCAGTGTGACATCTGTGTAAAATTACTTTTCTGTTGTGATTTTTGCAGTTTAAGACAAATCAACTCTGATTCAGCAAAAAATAAATGTGTGTGAAGCTTGAGCTGGGCTTCCCTAGGACTGTCATGAGCTCCTGAGGGGCAGATGTTTCCATGGACTCTCCAGAGACAGGAGTGGTAGGCATCCATTTGGTCTTGCAATGCTTCTGCTCTGACATGCTGGCTCACCAAACTCACAGCAAAGCTGGACAAAACCAACACTTTTTCTTTATTAAGCAGTAAAATATTAAGTGGACTGGAAATCAGCTACCCTTCCTCCTAGAGGTGCCCCCTAATCATAAAGCTATAAAATCACACTTCTCCTTTCCTCCCAGCCCAGCCCAGTTATAATTTAATTATTTCAAAGACCAGCATTGCATCAACATCAGGGAATGAAGCACACATCACCCCTTCGGCATCCCCTATGATTCCATGGCCATGGAGACCAGGAAATTGGTTCTTATATAACAGTTCCGGTTAGAAGGGACCCTGAAGATCATTTAGTTCTGACCCCTTTCACCATGGGAGGTTCCCCTCCTGTTGGAGGCAGAATCATGATTTAGTTTTTTCCATAAAAAATCAGCTTCCTCAGCTATGGAAATTCAGGAGGAGCATGGGGAACTGTTGAATTTTGGAGAGGGCAAAGCGTGATCTTGCAAGTATCTTCAAAGCACATCTGCATCCCTGCACCTGGTAGCTCCCAATTTTGCAGTATGATCAGCCTGAAGGATGAGCAAGGTGCTGGGATATTTGGTTCTCCCAAGATGGGTGCATTGGGAAGTGTTATTGTCAGACCCTGAAGTACCTGGAAATGCTAATTTAAAAAGGCATTAGCAGCTCTGAGCTTGAGAGCCTCCTGAGCCCTGCCTCTGCAGAACAAGAGTTTTTCACCTTGCAGTCCCAGCAGCTGTTGAGGCCATTGAGACTCCAGTGCAGAGGCAGGGATGTGCACTTTGATCTGCAAAAGAGGTGTGGTGAGGTGAAAAATGCTACCACTGAAGTGCTTGGCTCTTTTGACAGTAGGAGCAACCAAATAAAGCAGACAAACAGAAATACAAAAAGTGCTTGGGCTGTGCTCCAGACACAGAGAAAGAATAAGAAACCAGATATCTGCTGTCCCTGGGTCTGAATATAAAATCAGACTCCTTTCCCTTTGGCGCAAAGGTGGACTCAATTTCCACTTGTTCTGTATAAGAGCTTTCTATGCTTGTGTTTTAAAAGCCCCACCATGTTTTCTCATGTATCTCTGTTACATAGCTGATTTTTACTCTTTGAATAAAACAGCTTTTTTTTTTTTTCTCCTTTTTTTTCTCGGATACCTCATGCAAGGTCTATTTTTAACCTGTTTCCTCTGACTTGGCACAGTGAATCACTGTTCACACAATGCTGAATGAAGCCACTAATTAAATATGTGATTTTTATTAGACTGTAGACAGGCTATACTTACAAGACAGTGCTGTAAATGACTTGTTTGTACTATTCTTTAACTTATCTCCTTCCCCTACCCAACTGCTATGAGTGCAAACATGTCTACACTCACAAGGTATGATGGCAAATTCTCTCTGGATTCATGCTTTTGTACACAGATCCACATTCTTAAGTAAGGAAGGCTGGAAAAGTAATTACATGGCTGCTTGTGACTCATTTGGTTACCCTGAAGTAGCTCTGAGGCTTGAAAGGGCTCTCCATGCTCATGCTGAGCTGTTTGCTGACTTTGCAGGGAGTACATTGAAATGAACAGTGGATCCCTGCTCTGTACACACATGGGTCAGACAGAAAAAAAATAGGGTGGAAACATGCCCGGGGCACAGTCTTATGCAGGTCTGAATCACAGAATCACTGAATGGCTTGGGTTGGAAGAGACCTTAAAGATCATCTCATTCCAACTGCCCTGCCATGGCAGGGACACCTTCCACTGTCCCAGGTTGCTCCAAGCCCCATCCCACCTGGTCTTGGACACTTCCAGGAATCCAGGGGCAGCCACAGCTTCTCTGGAAACCTGTGCCAGTGCCTCAGCACCCTCATGGAAAAGAATTTCTTCCTAATTTCTCGTCTAAATGTCCCCTCTTTCAGTTTGAAGCCATTCTCCCTTGTCCCATTGCTCCCTGCCCTTGTCCCCAGTCCCTCTCCTGCTCTCTTGGAGCCCCTTCAGGCATTGGAAAAGGCTCTAAGCTCTCCCTGGAGCCTTCTCTTCCCCAGGATGAACAAACCCAGCTCTCTCGAGCCTTTCCTCATAGGAGAGTGCTCCAGTCCTCTGACCACCTTCATGTCCCTCCTCTGGACCATACAGATGGGGTTCTCAGCATCCCTTCTTTCCCTTTAGCAGGAGCAAGATTTCTGGCAAAGCTCTGGTTAATAATAAATCACATTCCTCTGCTGGCCCTGCTCACATCTGTGGAACAGCCCAGCCACCTCTCCTTTGTGCTCTGCACTGCCAATGTCCCACTTCATACATGGAGCTGAGCAGTAGCTCAGGGCACCCAGTGTTTTATCTGCTTTAATAAAAATTCATTTTTCATGACACATCAAGGGGTCTGTGCAGCAGGTGAAAAATGGGTGGGAGTAGATAAAGAAATACATCACTTTACAGTCAATCTCTCTGTGATGGAACAGATTAAAAGTAACTATGCAAGAAAATAACATCCCAAAACCCAGAAAAAATAAAAAAAGAGCCTTACAAAGATAAGAAATATGATGTTAAGGGGAGAAAAAGAAGCTTCCCTTCTGTTTCTCAGACAAACAGTCTTTTGTAGTGAGTATGTGTGCTATTTTCTTATGGCTTTTAAATTGGTTTCTTGATTTGTTTCTTTATCTGCTCCCTGAGACTTTCCTGATTAGTTGAGATTTCTGCACTCACTAGTTGATTAAATAATGAATACATTTGTTTGATTTGCAGTTGCTTACTTAATTAAAATTTCTTTTCGGTGCCCCAATTTCCATTATGATTTCAATTTTGCATTTAATCACTCTGTTGTTCTTTGCTGCCACCTCTCTTAATAGAGGTCTACTCTCCTGTCAGCCTTATTGCAAAGCCTGGCTCAGCTGCTCATGGGCAGAGAGAAAACTCCATTTGTGCACTTGATTTAGACAGGAACTTGAAGCCTGGAGGGAGAGGGGGAGGTTGAATTTGCAGGAATATCTAAAGAGTATAGATGTAGTTTAGTCTAGGAAATTAATGAAAACTGTTTCTATCATTGTCTGGTCAAGGAGCATCACATTTGCCTGTGGAAAAAGATCACATTTTATATTTAACATCCTGTAGGCCGAGGCTAAAGGAAGGTTTCTTTGTCTCTAATGCAGACAGAGTGAACACCACTGTTGGCCAGTGGTTTGTAGCAGTGGGAGAATGTGTCCCTTACCAGAAAATAAATGTGTGATGAGGCATGAGCTCAATGTTTTAGTGTCAATCCATTTTCTTGCCTTCTTTATTATCCTTTCTCTTCATTCTCACTTCCCCCCTCACCTGCTCTTTCTTCTATATTTTCTTTCTTGCATCAGGCACAAAATTTCTGTCCTGAACTTGTTTCTCAGTCTGAAACTTTTTCCATTCACTGTTGGGATCACACGTGAAATGGTTAATGCTGTGCCATCACCAGAGTTTAATGCCAAAATCACAATTTGATTATTGAGAGAGTGAGGAGAATCCCACTTTTGATGGTGGTGGGAGCTGCAGACATGAGCACATTCCCCTGCATCCATTCACAGTCAAAGGGGACCCTCAGTCAGGAATGTAATATTGGTATTTCCAAAGAAAAGGCATCTGTCATCCCATGCACAGCAAGCTCAGCATTTTTTTAACAGCCAGGCAAGGCAGAAATACTGAATGACAAACCCCTCCCCAGGTACATGATAATGCTCTTATGTTGGGGTTCTTGGACAATAAAATATTTATTATATATTTTGCCATCTGCACAAGTATTGCAGTGAGAATCATCAAAATGTGTAGCTGGAAAAACTGATCAGAGGTGAAGAGGATGCAACACATAGGGGTTCAAGGAGACAGGCACTGAGGACAACTGATATTTTGGGAAGCTGGGAGGAGGGAATGACCAGGGTTAATGGCTTAAATCCTTATCCACCCAGGAAATCCCTTTAACTCCACTGAAGTGAATATATGTCAGCTTAGAAATCACAAGAACATCTGGTTTATGTATTTGCAGAAGTAGGTTTGGTTAAGGACTCAAATTTTTCTGTACTTCCACATCTGCAGCTATTAATTCAGCAAGAAATACAAACATATCCTTTAAAGCTGCCCACAAATAACTGACTCTTCTGGAGTTAGGAATTATTTTTGCTAGCACCAAAAGTAATAGGAACAGGTCTTGTAGTCTTGACAACTGTGTGTGGTAAGTCAATGACAAATGTGCCTTTTCATAGAAAGTAGAAGTCAGCTATTCATAAAAAAAATAAACAAAAAACCAAAGCTGAAAGAAACCTTGAAAATTTATCTTTCCCAAGCATTGGACTTCTGGGAGCCAGAATCAGAGCAAAAGCCTTCCTTCCCCTAAAAACTGTCTTGTTTTTAGACTAACAGACACAGAATAAATGAGTGAAAGAAAGTATCTCATCCATCACCTGTTTGAGGAGGGACTAAAGTGTTCTGAGGGAAGCAACCTCATGAAGATGTTTTCAGAAGGGATGCAGTGGAACTTAAAAATAAATACCTCTCATCAAGTGCATTAATCTAATTTGAACACTTATCCTGGACATTTCAATAGCTCTCTTGCTCAAGGAGCAACCACCCAAACCTTTCCTGCTCTGGTCTATTTGGATCCATCCTGGTAACCAGTGGTAGTGACTATGAAAGTGGGTCACATGTGATTAAACATCTTACACTGCTGAAAACACCCATTTATGAATTATTTATCTGCTTTTCTTATAGACAATGGAGTTTGGGAGTTCGAAGAGTGCATGGGTTTGGAAGCACAATCCACCTTGTCCTCAGAAGCTGGTCAGATGAATCATGTCCACAAAGTGAACGTTTCTCTGCACTGACTGCAGCAAGAGCTGAGCCTGATGACATGCAGGAGCCTGGATGGCAAATGCCTGAAGTTGAAGGGAATTAATCTTGCATGTCATGTGCCTCTGTAGTTCTTCTGTTCTCTGCATTGATGGACCAGACAATATTCAGCCAGGTCTTATCACTGGGAGGAAGATATATACGTGTGCAGCAGGGAAAAGAGGAGCAAGGGCTGGTCACATAAACTGAACAAGAGGTTATCTCCTGTCTCAGCTGCCCGTTCCAAGTAGTATTTCCTTTACCGTAATTTCTCACAAGGTTAGGCGCAAAAATGTCCATTTGAAGTCTCTGATGAGACACAGGGTGCCTCACAAAGAACAATTCATCCCCTCTTAAATTAGGTATCTCAGTTAAGTGGGATGAATCAGACTCTGGAGGAATTTATCCCTCTCCAACTATTTATTAGGTTCCATTAATAATGTAGAGTTGAGCATTTGCTGAGCAGCAGCAATAGCAGCAAGCTTGCTCTTGGCATTTAAATCTTCAAGTTAAGTTGCACGTAGACACCTGGTTAAAACTGCCTCCATAAATTTGAGAGCTAAAATGTAAAGAAAGAAAATGTCTGATGCGGGATTTTATTGTTTTTCTTAATTCTCTCACGATTCAATAACTTTCCCATTGTAACCTTCTGCAGCTCATACTGGTTTAACTTGAGGATTAACCACGTCTAAAAAGATAAATCCCATTTTGCCAATGAAATACTTGTCCTACTATAAAAACATGCCTGTGGATCTGTTGAACATCTCTTGATGCCAACATCCCTGGGGAAGGCTTTTGACTTGGTATTAATCACAGTCTGAAGCACCATCAGCCTTAACATTTCAAATTCAATTAGCTCTTCCTCACACAGTTCATAATTCAGATGGTTTTGTTGTAAATCAACCACAACATAATAACCTGAGTCACTTTTAAGCACTCAGTGGACAAGTGTGTGTTCAGTTCTTCAATAAGTATTGATAGCAGGTTCAAGTCACAGAACAAAGATTCAATTATACCCAGGACAAGCAATGTCTCGAGTATTTCTGATCAAGGAATTCATTAGAGAGCGAGCACTGGAGAAGTTCGTAATTGAATCATTTAAATGAAAAGGGGATGCTGTCATTCTCTAGGCTGACGAGTGAAAAAAAAATGGGGATTTTGGCATGGCAGCACCCCTGTATCATATGGAAGGAACATAGTCCAAACCTCACTGAAGGCACAGCCCATTCACACGACTGTTTGAGTCCACCTGGAATGAGGGGAAATACTGGGCTATGTGGAGATGTTTAACAAATGCCTAATTTGGACCCTTGGTTGTACAGACTGCCTTGAAACCACCTTGGCAATGCCTGGCCTGTTCCTTGCCCTGCACCACGATGGAGAGCAGCTCTGTGAGGAAGCTGATGGCTTCTGGTGGTATTTTGTGAGGGGGTGGACTGAGAAAATGAAGTATTTTCATAAAGAAGCTATTATGGAGTTCCAGTGGCTGCGATATGGAGCAATATGGAGGGAAAGCCCAAATGCTGTGAAGGAGAGAACAAACAGCTCATGGCAAGAGCAGACATCTAGGAAGTGCTGGAAAATTACGTGTGACTGAGCATTAAAATCCTTTAAATGAACATTTGGACTTATGTTTACTCAGGAAGGTTAACAATAAAGGAAACAGAGACAAGCACTCTAATGAGCTCTCATTCCCTGAGGCATGTGTTGCCTTTTGTTCAGGTAACAGCACCCTTTCCAGAGCTAATGATTTTCTTCTGTGTCACAAGGCAGATTTTCTTCTGCCATTTGCCCTCCACCTATTGACGACAGATGGTGCAATGTGCAGTTTTGGGAGCTAGTCTAGGGTGCATGAACTGATATGCATTAGGCTCACAAATTCAATTATGTCTTACCTGTCTGACTGAGGAATCCATCTACTAGAATAAGTAAAGAGCCAGAGAAAGGCAGCAGCTTATGTTTGTTTATTGTGTTTTTCTTGGGGGAAAAAAAAAAGTAGTTTTGCCTTTCTGCCAGAACTTTAAATCACATTTCAACAGACTATGTCAGGGGCTTAAGGTCATCCTCTTATGAAAGCACAGGCAGAGAGTCTGGGAAGTTTCAAGCTGAAATAAAGGTTTCTGGTCTAGATAAATTCGAGGCATGCAGTAAGATGCTTTGCTCTCATGGATTTAGGCCCAAAGCCTGCAAACTCTGGAGTACTTAACTCACATGAGTAGATCAGTTGAAGCTTTTGTATCCATTTCCAGGAGACAGGATAAGCATGTGCATAAATAGCAATAAATCAGGTACAAATCAATGTTTTCCACCCCCTTTGGAGGGCTGTGCCTGCTCATTCAGTCATGATAATGATAATTCTAGTTGGTGCTCATCCTCCTCAGTTTTACCTCTGTTGTAGGAGGTATGGCTGAGGCTCAGGGCAATTTGTGTTGACCCACACATGACCCACAACTGACCTAGAGACTGATTAGAACAGCATTGTGTGGCCCAGTATAATGTGATCATTAAAAGGTGTAAATATGACAAAATAAGGATATTAATCACCAGAAGAGGATTTGCCACATGCAAAAGCTTTTCTTTCCTCCATATCATACAGGGCTGTATTGACAACAAGTTCACAATGTTTATGCTCAGGTCAGACCTGTGCTCCTGGGGGATTATTCCTTTCCTGTTGCTGGACTGGAAGAAGAGTGTGTAGGGACAGTGTCGAGATGAGATGGGTCCCTAGAGAGCAGACTGGAACAACTTGAGCCATAACCCATGTTTGGCACAGGGCTAAGCCAGAACACTTTGCCAAACCAGGGAGCCAGGTGAGGACAGTCTGACCTCTTAGGCCAGCAAAATATTGCACAATTATTTGCACTGGGTTAAGTGAAATTGCATTATTGCTGTTTATACCCACAATAATACTGCCACCAATTTATGGGGGGTCAGATCTAGAGCATCTGTTGACCAGCTCACAAATTCCCTTTTAGGACAGATTTCCTCTGTAAGCAAAACTTTTAAAAACATCTCTGGCACAGCAGCCAGAGGAAGGTGGAGGAAGGCTCATAAATTGATGTATGTGTTGTAAATACTTAACATTAGTGACTGTTCTTAATGAGCAATGAGATCTGGCAAGGAAAACCAGGTCAGCAGTGTGGTTATATTTATTTGCCTATTTAAACTATAGCTCTCACTGTTTTTTGACCCCATTCACCTCTTCCTAGCTGTCTAAATTTGTGGTCTGTGTTAAGACTTAAGCTCTAACTCAGATACTCACAGGTTCCCTCCTTCCTTCTCTGTTCACAGAATATGCTGAGTTGGAAGGGATCCATCATCATTGTGGAGTCCAACTCCTGCTCCTGTACACGACACCCAAAAATCCCACCACGTCCCTGGGAGCATTGTCCAAAAGTTTCTTGAGCTCTGTCAGGCTTGGTGCTGTGACCACTGCCCTGGTCTCCAGTTCCCAATCACCCTCTGGGTGAAAATTATTTTCTTGATATTTAACCTAAAACCTCTCCAACTCTGCTCTGTGCCATTTCCTCGAGTCCTGTCACTGGTCACAAGACTGAAGAATTCAGCTGGATCTTTACAGTGTGTCACCTACACCAGCTTTGGAAGATCTTGCTTTGTAGGTGTTTGACATCAGCAAATACTGGGTCAAAGTGTGCATGGAAGGTTCACCTGCAGAAGGGAGAGAGTTGAGTGGGAATGCAATGGAAACATAAAAGGTAAAAAGCCCTGAACTGAGCCCTTGCAATCTCAAGTTGCACTATTTATAAGGTCTCCTCTTCACTTTGACCCAATGTGGAGTTTGTGATTAAAGTCTGGGATGTTCTTTTCTGCAGTGTAAAATACAGAGCAAAAAAATAAAAATCTTGTTCCTCCTGCTGCCTCTCCCCTCTACCTTGCAACAAGTTTCTCAACATGTTCTACGCATAGACTCCTTCCTCTGTGGAATTAGTGATAGGACAATGGAGGAAAAATTCAAGTAAACATTTTGTTAAGGAAAAAATAGCAAAAGTTGTTCAAATAGCATCATTTTAGATGGAATTTTCAAATTAAGCTGTCTGGTCAATTTTCCTTGACAGCGAAACAGGAAAGATTTCTCTTTCTCCTAATATCCCCTAGCTCAGGGAAGCACAGGCATCATTCCAAAGGCACCATTTTTTCCTGGTTTTCAAAATCTTATTGTCAGCATTAAAATAATAAAAAAGAAAGGAAAGGAAAGGAAAGGAAAGGAAAGGAAAGGAAAGGAAAGGAAAGGAAAGGAAAGGAAAGGAAAGGAAAGGAAAGGAAAGGAAAGGAAAGGTCAGCTGAATAAAAATTTCCTATGGAGACTTTTGGCCAAAAGCCAGAGGGGAATTACCAGTTATCCATTTAAATGGGTCTGTGCCAGACCAATCAGCATAAGGGGTGGGATCCAATCCCTGGCTTTTGAAGACGTTAAACAATCTGAAGATATTGAAGTGTAACTTTGTTTAAAGCTTTCTGCTTTCTTTCATTTTCCCTGGTGATTAATAGTGTTCCTGTGACTCAAATCCATGGTGATGTCAAGATCTGCCCATGTCCATCTCCATTACCAGAAATGTAATGCAGAAGGAGAGCTAAGCCCAGAATTTCATGGAACAGGGCTGAGTATGAGGTTTAATGCATTAATCACAACAGTGTAAAGGCTTGAGATTGTGTGGAACAGAAATTTGTCATAAGAGAGGAGCACCACAGTGATGTCCAGATGATTTCTCTCTCCTTGACCTCTTGAAGGAGCCTCATGCCCTACTCTAGAGACCAGACCACACACATTAATACTTTCCTGATCAACACTTGCATTGGGGTCATTCTGCATACAGCATTTATTCAATTTCCCTCTCAGATCTGTGTCAAAATGAATGGAAAGGTTTGGTACACCTTGAAGGTGTCCCTTTGAATGTGACTGAGCTTGCCCTTGCACCATGCCTTCCTCAGTGGTAACACAGGATGCAGCATTCCCCCAAATCACAATCCTTTTATCTTATCAAAGTGAAGAAGGTAGCACTACCAAGAGCTCACCAGATGAAATGCACTATTGAAATAATAAATATTCTGACCTTTTCTGTCTTTCCTGATCTGATGTGACTGCAGAGGTCTAAGAAGGACAACCTTTTTCATTTTCCCCCATCCTTCAGTATTTTGATATTCTTACTCTCTTTGGGAACATGAAACTCTTTACTTGCTTTTACCTACAGAAAAACCACATTGGAATTAGGTGCTGGAATTTGGGCTGGGGAGGTAAAACTTGGTCTATTAACAGACATGGCTCCATGCTGCAGGATGATGGGGACCAGCACTGGATGGAGGTGCAACCCTTTTAATCCATATTGCATGGAGTGGTGCTGGAGAGACCCTGGCTCACAGGGGGAGGGTTGAGAACAAGAAAGCCAGGGCCAATGGCAATTCTGAGAAAGTGGGCTCTCTACAGCATCTACTTTCCTTGTTTTGTGGGAACAGGCCTGTAATTCAAGCCATATTTGTTTTAATTGCCTTTGGCTTTCCTCACCACTTGGCACATGTACAAAATGAGGAAAGAAAAGCTTTTATGGGAGTAAAATTCTATAAAGAATCACTCATATACAAAACAGACCACATATTCATGGAGGGGATGCAGAAGTTGCTTTGACCATGAGTTGTTTTGTGCCATTAACTTATTATTATGCATCCCAGGAATGGGTGGAAAACCTTTTTGCTTCTCAAAATCTCTCCTTTGCTGTGCTATATCAATCTTACCTACAGCTACTGCATCCTAGTACTTATAAAGGAGATTAGACAGTGCATTTGCCATAAATAAAATGAATGGTAGCAGTTCCATGACAACAAAACTGACCACACTTTCCTGGATGCTGGCACAAGGTTTGGATGTTGACTTCTCCCAGGGATGCTCCAGAGCTGATTTCATACCCTGCATCAGCATTTGGGCATCACCTAGCTGACACTGAAGACCATTATCTACCCAAACTCCCCAATTTCTGACGAACTTCCACGGGGAAGGTCTGGAGGGTGGCAAATCCCAGGGAGAACGAGCTCCCATGCCAACTGCTCCAGCCCTGTCAGCATGGGGAGGGCTGGGGCTGGAGCCAAGTCCTCGCAGGCACACAGTCCTTTCGCCACTCCAAGGCATGAGCAGATGGAGGAGCACAGCCCTTTCCCAGCCCCTTATATGGAACAGATTTCACTAAAGGAGATAATCCAGCCCGAAGGGGTTATACAGATAATACCCAACAGGCATGATGGAGACACGCTCTGTGAAATCCCTTATATGGCAGAGCTGGATGGGCTCAGATCTCCCAAATATCTGGTGCATAAGGCAGCTCTGTGAGGGGTCAGACAGCAGGCAGAGAGCCCCGGTGCAGTGACAGAGCTCATCTTCCAGCCACTCCCTTTAAAAGCTGATCCCAGAGCAGTGCAGCCTCTCTGCCTCCTGTAACCACCTTTGGGAGGAGATAAATCTCATTTCAGTTAAGGTGTCACCTGCAGAAATGCTGCAAACTCCCACTGGGGTCACTCTAGAGACAGGGACACTTCAGCACAGTTTTTCTGCCCTGGCTGGAGCCAGACTGTGGAGACCATAAAGTGTTTTGCTCCTCCCTGGTTGTACCAGTTGGTGCCCCATCAGACCCAGACATTCTCCATTCTCACTTAGACAAACAAACTCATCAGTTGCATGTGAAACCTGGCACATCTTTAGATACCTTTTTCCCACCCCCACTTCAAATATAATTACTCAACCTTTTTTTTGTTTGTTTTAATAAATGCGTTCTTTCATCTTCAAATAGATGAAAAGCACTTCATGCAAGTACTCCTGAACAACATGACATGTTTTTAAGGCAGTTCATGAATGTTGTTTGCATCCAGAAAACTAAGCTTCTTGAAATATTTTTTAAATAAATATGAACTATTCTTTCCAAGTCAAGAACTTGTAAATTTGTGACAAAATTCCAGCCTTGTCAGACTCAACTCAAAACAGCTATTTTGCATTTGAAAGCAAAAAAATACGAAGTGACTGGTTGCCACATTTTCTGACATACATCTCTTTTTGGATTTTATTATAGTCACTGTGCAGCTGAGGAACAGCTCTGGATATATCCAACTTCATTAAGCCCATGGTGCACCACCAAAGGATGTTATTCATAAGCCAGACTCAGAGGGCTCAGTGCCAATTTCCCAGTGGGGAAATTCTCCTCTTCCTAGAAGAAGAATGCACCTTTCTCCATGATCCTTGCTCCTTCATGACTATAACCTCTACATTGTTGCTCATGCATCAACATTAGCAACTGGTAATTTTTGGAGTTGGATCAGGGCTTGTATGGACAGTTTTGTAAAAAATCAGGTGTCAGAATATCAAGCTGGGATATTGATAAACCAGTTTCTTCTGACAGTGGAGACAGTCTCCTCTTGAGCCTCTGGAAAACTTATGCCAGTGTGAAATATTTTACATTTTTTACCCATTTAACTGATAATTACAAGTGTGATGCTCTTTGTAAAATAAAAAACCTTAAGTGCTCTGAAGTTTCTGAAATTCACAGGCTGAATTTTCCTTCTGGAAAGTGTCCTAGAATAGAAAAGGAGCCAATCTCTTGTGTCTCTGCTCCATAGGGGTGAGTAGGACAGAGCCTGGGTACTGACTTGTTCCTGTCTGAAATTTCTGAAAGGAAAAAAAGTACTGAAAAGTTTCAGAACAGCTTCATAAGCGGTTTGCCTTATTCTTCTCCTAATTGCATAATTTTCTGCTCACAAAATGTCGGGTTTGCACAAGCTTGTAGGAGTAGGGTCTACCCTGCTGCAGCTCATATTCCTTGAGCTGTTTATTTGTCCTTGCCCGCCGCTCTGCCATGGCTGCCTAGCAACTCCGTGGGATGAACAAGCTCCATTTCATTTAGGTGTTAAATAATCTGAAGTGCAGTGATTTTTTTCCTTGCACAAACATCAGAGGACTTAATAACAACAGCAACCAAACACAGCACCAGCGTAATGGTGATGATGTCCTAATGTAATGGAACAAACTGATACCTGGTATTTTTGAAACTCTGGCTTGAGAGGTGTCTTAAAAAGCATCTATCTACAAAAATGAACCTTGCTTTGGTAAATGTGGATGGGTAAAGGGGTGATCCATTCACTGCACACGTTCCAGGTGTGCTCATCTGGGGCTTAATGAACTACCCAAATAAATGTAAATGTTTAAGTTTGGCAGATCTGAAGTTTCCCCTTAGTGTTGTGTCCCATTCTTGTGTGAAAGGAAGACCCAAGAATGGTAGATGTTTGTGGTTGAAAAAGAGTGGCAAAAGCCAAAATGGTTCCAAAACAAAGCTCACAGAGTTTTCTTAGCAAACTACACACTCAGCACGGAAATTGGTAAGTTTTGCCCCCACCCTCTAATAATAAGAGGAGTAAAAGCATAAAAGGAAAGATGGAAGAAAGAGACAATGAAAGGGAGATCAGATAGGAGAGGAATGGAGATCACAAGTCCTGGTTCCAGCACCAATCCAGCCAACAGGATCCAGGGTCCTGTGAGCACTGCCCAGGTTTTGTGGGGGTACCTTTTCACAGGCAAGGTTTCCCTTCTCTGGGATTAGGTTTCTCACTTCTCATGCAAATGCAAATGCAGTCCATTCCCCTGGATCCTTCTGGAAATGAGTCTGAGGGCTTTGAGGGTCTTTGATCACCTTAATGCCCCTCTACTTGTCTTTCCCACTCCTCCATTCCGTTCCATTCCATTCCATTCCATTCCATTCCATTCCATTCCATTCCATTCCATTCCATTCCATTCCATTCCATTCCATCCCATCCCATCCCATCCCATCCCATCCCATCCCATCCCATCCCATTCCTGTGCTTGTGTGGTTCTGTGCTCTGTATTCTCTAAGCACCAGCAAATGGAAGTTGGTCCCAAGGGAAATGCTGTCCTATCTCCTCATAGCCCCCTTCTCCAGCTCTCAGAGTTTGGGACGTGGCAGTGAATCCACTCCTTGTTCCCCAGGTTTCTATACTTAAACCAGAAATTCTTGCTGCAAAATATTTGGCTTTGACTTGTTAAAATTTGATTTAAGATTGTAAATTTTAGTTTATGATCAGAATAAAAATAGACTTTGGAGGAGCAAAAAAATAAAGAAAATACCCAACATTGTTCCTGCATGGGAGATGTTTGTGCTGCAGAGTCCTACCTGGGATGAATCTGTCAGGCAGAGATGAGGGACAAGAATGAAATGAAAATGCCATAGAAAGACCAATCCATTGTGGTTACATGAGCATTTCATGCTCCTGAATAGTGCAGTAATGATGAAAGTTCAGATGGTGCAGGGAAGGAGTCAAGACTGAATTTTCTGTAATATATTGTGATGAAGATAGGAAACTCTCATCTTGTGAGGCTTGTGGGTGGCTGCTTCTTCTCCCACTGAGAAGAGCAACAATTTGATTAAAGGTCAGTGGGAATGCAGGCTAAGGTGGGTGCTATCCTGGGACATAATCAGCTCAATTCAGCTTGGAATTAATGAAGTTGCTACAGCAACCTGAGATGGTGACTGTGTTCAGGTGGATCGTAATGGGCAAGTTATTTCAGAGGTGTGGAGAACCAGGAGTGCTGTGGGAGAAATGACAGTTCCCAGTGTCATGGTTCAACCCCAGTGGGCAGCTCAGCCCCACACAATTAATCCTTCATCCACTGTTTGGACACACATGTAGTGCACCCAAGTGACTGCTCCTCAAGAAATGCACAATTATTAACAGAGCTAGCTCATTTTTTGAAATTGCATTGGACTAACACTGATGAGAAAACAAAACTAAACAAAGCACAGTATGGCTTTGAGTTAGTTATGAAAAATAGTTTTTATTTAATATTCTGCTTCCCCCTCTAAGTTTTCTCCTTTGGCAATAAAGAGCAAAAACAATTATTCACATAGTCCTGTTGGAAATCAAAAGTAAAGCCAAGCACATCTGTATCATTTCATAATAAGGCATTTAAACAGTTCTTCCAGAGGCAGAATCTTCTTCAGAGCAGTGATGCAGATCTCAGGCTCTGCTGCTCATCATGGAAAGCAAAAAACCAAACATTTTACAAGTCAGCATCTGTGTGAGAGAGGGATTTTCCACAGTAGTTTTTTGGACTACTCACATAAATATTTTTCCCAAAGAACAGGTCCTCCTGAAAAACTGCTCTGTAGATGGAGGTCTTCGTGCCAAACTCCTTGTTAATTCCCTTTCCTTGTAAATATATTGGCAGAGAATGCAAGTCCTTTAAGAGTCAATTTAATATTTACAAAACCCTATTTATCTATAAATGCCCTTCCATCTCTTTACCCATTGCTCTGTCATTGCCTGGATTTCTGCTCCTTGTTTAACACGTTGTGGTGTAATATGGTTTGGTTTGGGAGAACCTGCTGCTCTGCCTGTTTGCAGAGCCTCTACAACAGTTTTTATTACTTTAAAAGTGTGTTAAAACAGTGTGTTGCCTCAGTTAAGCTTCTGCTTTTCCAAAGGAAATCCTTTTAGCTTTAAGATATTTCCTGACAAATGGAAACCTGAGTTGTGCAGCCTGAGTGGGCCACCTTTGGGCATAGTCCTTGCCTTTCCTTTCCACTTGCTACTGAAAGGACAGCAAAATCTGCTGGCCAGCCCCACCCCCTCTCTCCCTTTTATCAGAGGCAAAATTAACTTGTCCCTCATGTGTTTTGGATTCCAGTCTAAATCTGGACACCAGGAGTTCTGTAGCTGATGCTGACCTTGGAGCAGGACACGTGGGTGTCTCTGAGCACACCTGGCTGCAGGGTCCTGTCAGCTGAAAGGCCTCCAGGAGCAGAAGTGCTGACTGCAGCCACCCCCAGACTATTTCACTTCCATTTGTCTCACCCAGCTAGTCCATGTTCCTTTTGTCTGAGAGATCTTTCTGTTCTGGTTTGAACCCTAATAAAATCCAAATTAGAGATCTGACACCCCATCAGGGCTGGTTTGGAGGGAATTCAGTTCAAGGTGACTTTACGTTGCCTTCACCCCTGCCTTGGGCTCCTGTTGCAAGTCCAGATACTCCACTGAACATTTTGCAGGTTGTATTTATATTCATAAGGCCTGTCACAAGGGCACCTTGCTGCTGGGTAGGCAAGGGAGTGGTTGCCACTCAGGTGATGGGGTTTTTTTAACAATATCACTCAGAAGTGGTGAGATAGGCAGCAAAATCCATACAGGGAGCAAGGGTGAGGTGTGGACCACGTCTGTGTGCAGCCATGAGTTCTGGTTGGCATTGTCTGTCCTGCCTGGCTCCAACCAGAAGCTCTTTTCCCCTTCATTTTACCTCTTTTTCTGTCCTTTCTAACAGCCCATAAATTATCTGTTTAAAAAAACCCGAAAACCAAAGATGCTTTCTTTTTTCCTGCAGTGCTTTGTCTCCTCCTCAAATTCCTGCCACATGTTGGGACTTACCCTTTCTGCAGTGAGAGCTGGTGATATCAGAGGCAGAGGACTGTGACCTTTAAGTGTGAAAAAGTCAGAGGAGGAGATAAGTTATAAGAAGGTTCCTGCATGAAATAATTCAGTGACAAGGTGTTTTGAGGGACAAAATAACTACTAATGTATAGGCTGTAATTTCACAGCTGAGGGGAAACCCTAAGTGATCTCCAAATACAATGATAAACTAAAAAAATGGCTTCAAGACTCAAAGATTTATTTTACTATCTGAGCCCTGTGCTCTCTCAGTGTACACAGGGATATAGGAGCCCGAAACAATCCTGAATTAGAAGCAATGAAGGTTCTGCAATGTTCACTGTTCTATGGAAAAGTGAAAATAGAGCCAGTGAAGGAGAGGATAGATGGTATATGGCGATAATATATTGCAAATGAGACTGAAATAATTTGTTTAGTTGTTGCATTTTGCCTATGCTAAAAGCAGTGCATTACATCTCCCCAGATTTCACTAGCACTGAAGAAACACGTGGAGCTGCACGTGATCAGGTCTCCAGCGAGCCAGAAGACTAAGACAGTCCTGTGGATAACTTTGGATTTGGAATTCTATCAACTCTTTTGGCTACATCCTCTGTCCAGACTTCAGAGCCAGATTCTTCACGCTGGCAACCTGGATCAAAGGCAGAGGGAATGTTTCAAATTTGCATGGGCTTAGGTGGGAGGAAGATCAGAGCAGACTCGTGACATGGCCAGTGATAGGGCACAAAGAAATGGAATGAAGCTGTGCCAGGCTCAGGTCAGTCTGGACACCAGGACAAGGTTCCTCACTGAGAGGATGGTCAGTCACTGGAACGGCTCCACAGAGAAATGGTCACAGCACCAAATCTTCCAGAATTCACAGAATGGTGTCCTTAGTCATGGGGTCAACTTTAGGTGGTCCTGTGAGGAGCAGAGAGTTGGAATTAGTGATCCTTATGGGTCCCTTCCAACTTGAGGTATTTCATAATTCTACATTTTGGAAGTCCATCAAAATGGAACTTCAGCTGAACAAAGAGAGAAGGTGGTGCTGTCTGATCACTACCAAGGGGAATGGTGTCTCCAAGTTTTGGGAGTTGTTTTAGGAGGTGCAGAGTCAGGAATCACATCAGTAAGGATTTTGTAATGCCCTCATAACAATGATGAAGGATGAGCTTTGATTTAATCACAAAATCAAAAACAGGGAAAGGCTACATCCTTGTGTTTAGGAGATGAAATAGGAAGGAAAAATCAGTGTTGAGCTCCTCCATTTGCTCAGGTTTTGTGGATAAATTTCTTTTCAGAAAGTCTTGAGGAGAAAATAGGGAAATTACATTGCCTGGTCATGTGCAGGAGGCCCCTTACATGTCTGGGTGAGAACTATCACAGAGAAGGTTTTCCAGAACAGGCAGGTTTCACTCAGAGTGTTGTGTCTTAGGCTCAGTCCTGTGTGTTAAAACAGAGCTGTTGTCTGCAGATGCTAACAGAAAACTGCTCATTTTTTGTCAAATTAATGTCACATAAGAGAAGCACAAAAATACCCGTGCTGTGCCAAGCCAGAGCTCAGTCTTGCCTGGTGTCCCACTGTCACCTTGAGCAAGGGCAGGGTGGGCAGACAGGAGCAGTGCCCTGTGACATCCCAGCAAACCCTCTGTGCTTGGCAGTCCCTGGAGGATCTTTACTTCATTGCTTTGCACTGTCACATTTTGAAACCACCAAAAAACCCCAGAATATATAGAACATCCTCATGTCCATGCTCCAAAACTGCAGTGCACAGACAGTGCAGAATATCTCATTTTATTTCTATCCCACATGCCATTTGCTGGTTTACTTGACACCTCTCCAGTCCTTGGATGAGAGGAGCCACAGTCTCCTTCTCTATTCATATTTTTCCAGGCCAGTCATGATTTTATACCCTTCTATCACATCCTCCTTCAGTTTATCTGTCCTGCAGGGAGAAGAGTTGCCTCTATTAAATCCATCTCCACACAAGAACTGTTCCATACCTTTGATCCTGCCTGTCACCCTTCTCTACACCAGCTCAGCAGCATCTTTTGGGCAAGGGGGAGATGGGAACCTGGTGAAGACCCACTCCACATTTATGGAGCAGCATGTTGGTATCTCTCCCAGCAACGCCTAAAATTTGTTTTGCTGCTCAAGACCACCCATTCAGCTGACATTTTCTTAGAATATCAGTTTCACCTTCCTGAAAAAGGATTTCTTTCCTATATTGCAGCTATTTCTCCAAAGTAAAGGGGTTTCACCCATCTCTGTCTGGAATTGGCTGTGTAGTGGTGGCACAAGCCAAATTCCCAGCTCAGCTGTGAGCAGGATTAGAGACTTCAAAATTTCAAGTCACATGAACAAAGCTGTAAACGTGGGGGAAAATCAATGTCTCTGTCTTTGCTCCGGATACAAAAAGGCACATAAATGACTGATAAAAAACCTCTGCTGCTAACAGACATCAGAGGTGTGGATGAGATGAAAACAAATAACTCCATGTAGACCTTTACTCCAGAACTGTGTAGGTGGGAACTAGACATGATGGGCCCTTGCTGCTGCCCGTCTGCCAAAAAACTTGGGGTATTTATTGTTATTTTTAGCTTGTTTGATGAGGAAGACTTCCAGAAATAGTGTCGAACTCCACAGTCTTCCCAAGGTTTCTCTAGTGCAACTACTGCCTGGAATTCAAACTGTAGGGGGAAGCCCCAGTGCCAAACATGTTTCACCACCCTGCAGGATTGAAAAAAACACCAACTTCTCTGAGAAAATGTTTCCCTACCCACAGGACACAGGTTACCAGAGACCTCCAGGACTGTCAGCACTTGGTATCTGGAGCAGCTGAAGTCTTCTCTGAGTTTCTTGCAAGCGCTGTAAGAATTATAAAATTCCTAAATTATGTAAATAAATCTCTTCCCTATATGTTGCTTGAACTTAATTGGGTGATGAAAATATTGTAAGTTTGTGCTTCTACAGCATCTTTCATGCAAAGATATCAGAAGTGCTTCATAAACATTCACTAATTAAGCCATTAAACCATACAACACCCCACTGAGTCTGGAAGGATTTATGGGGATGTGTACACTAAGAAGATTAAGTTTTACTCCTAGTAGTTTGTGGGGAGAGGAGTTGGCTGGAAAATGGAAAAATAAATCCAGAAACTATTTTTTCTATAGAAATGACTTGAACATCTAATATATTGGGATAATGTCAGCAAATCAGAGACAGGCAGGTTGTGGGTGGGTAGCCTTGGGACCACATCAGTGAGCACCACTCTGGGAGGTTTCTCCTCATTTTGCTTATCCTTCACATTGAAGGGAAGTAGGCACAGCTCGATGCCAATCCCCTCAACTTTAAAACAGCTCCTACCCACTGGCACTGCAGAGTGCTACGCTTTGAAAAACACAGGTGCCCACACGGAAAGCCTCTGGCACCTTTCCCACATCCATTACATTAAACACATCTGTGCTGGAGAGATCTATATATATATACATTTATATGTACTCATAAGCTGCTGATGCATGGATTCACCCCTAACTTGGCTCTGACAGCCTGGATGAGAGGAGAAGGGAGGATGGGGCTGTCACTCCTGACTAGCGGCCCCAGGAGGACGAGGAGGGTCTGGGGAGGGGACAGATCCCACACTTTCCCACAGGATGCCACAAGAGCAGCAGTGCTGGGTATCAACAGCCACCACCGTGTCAGCAGACCCCACTCAACAGCTCAGGTTGAGCTTTTGGGTTCTCAGCCACTTCGGTATCAGCCCATGGCACGAAAGCTGTTGGGTATCACCTCTGCCTGTCATCTGCTCTGAGCCAGGGTGTCGGGGCTGATGGCCGGGGGACTTTGGAAAGTTTTTCAGCTGGCAGATAAACAGCAGCAAATGTTCTCAGGACAACACATTCTGGAGCCCCAATCTTATCAGGGCACTTAGGACGCAGCCTGTATACACGTTTCAGGCCAGACAGTCAGAGCGCACCAGCAGCCATGAAAAGCACGTTGGAGGCTGCAGGTTTTTCTTGCTGCTTCTTTCTTTGTTTTGCCATCCTGCTCTAACAGGGAGTACTCTGCAGGGCTGTCAGAAGAGTGCTGAATAAAGGCAGCTTTGCAGAGGTTGATGCCAAACCTCGTATCACTGAGTGCTTTTACAGCACAAAGGCTCATCTGGCTGTCTCAGGGGGTGGTGGTAAAGAAAAGCAACTCAGGTCATCCTTTCAAAGTGTGAGGGGGGAATGTGAGACAGTTTTGAGTCTTGTGCTCCCTACACACAGCTTAAAGGGTGCATGGCATTTGGGGAAGGTGTTTGTAGCACTGCTGGTGTGCAGCCCCCATTCACTTTGCATTGCCCAGACGAGGGTAAACCAGGCTGGCAGTACAAGTGTGGCCATGGGGCTGCTCTTATTGTCAAAAGCTTTGTCAAAGCAAGCTCAAACCTGCCTGCACTGTATATGATAAACTTAGCCTCAGTCCTTGCTGTACATTCATGAGTGCTTGAGTATTTTGTAAAAAAGAAATCCCACTGCTGTGACTCGGAGAGCTCAAAAAAACCAGAGACAGAAATAAGCTCTGATTAAAAAAAGAAATATTTCAACAAGTCTCTTCTCATGGCTTTTGTTTGAGTATAGTCAGGGAGTTAAAACTGAAATACAGGCACTGCAATTTGGGGTTGGGAGAATCAATGTGTTTCACACCTACGTGTATGGTGTTACCTAAAACTCCTCCTCCTCCTTCCTGTCTCTGCCTGGAGTCTTTGCTGCTGCTCAGTTCCTGCTGGCAGATCCCTGTGATCTTCCTCCACCAAAACAAGCTCCCCCGCTGAATTCCTTACAGCCAAGGGATGTGATGGATGTGAGCCCACGCATCAGCTCCAACTTCACGTTAAAGTCAGATGTGAACTCCAGGTGAACTCCCACATATGGTGAGAGAGATGCTGCCTGACTCCACATTCCTGTTTTCTGCACTCTCTTTTGCAGTTTGGATATGACAGGTCTGTTTAATTATGCCCCCACCTCCTCTGCTGGTTCAAGACAGAGCAAGGAACATTATTGGCCTTTGACAGTAACCAACCTTAGACACTAAAAGGGGAAACAGAAACTATGGCTGTTTGCTTGCAAGCAGAAGGGCCAAGATTGCGAGGGGTAAAGGGTTCATCTTCCCATTGCTGCTCAAACCTTCTTCCCAGCACTGTTCCCCCTGAAGGCAGATGTAATTTTTGGTGTATGTTTATAACTTTGCTGCTGCAAACACTTTCTCTGCTTTGCTGCTGCTTGCAACCACTGTTTGCCAAGCTCTTCTTGGAGCATCTGTGTGATATGGTAAAGGACCCAATGGCTGAATGAAAGCTGAAAAATGAATGGTCTGAAGAATCATCAGAGCTAAAAAACTACACTTTGGGCTGAATTTTGTGCTGTTCTTCTCAATTTGGAGTTGGTCATGATGGCACAGTTCCTCCATGCTGTTTCTGGGTATCAAAGGTGTTGCTGGGACTGTGTTTCTCTAACCAGAAAATCAAGCATAAAACACCATTAATTTTGATATCAGATGTTAATTTAGCTATGATTTTCTCTTT
This sequence comes from Toxostoma redivivum, assembly GCA_013397375.1. Lineage (NCBI taxonomy): Eukaryota > Metazoa > Chordata > Aves > Passeriformes > Mimidae > Toxostoma > Toxostoma redivivum. The sequence goes on along the minus strand of VXBI01008807.1, from coordinate 772,327 downwards.
TTTTCCTCTTTATCACTTATATTACAGTATTTTAAAATTTCCAAGTCCTTTTATCCTAACTGAAGCAATCTCCATTCCTACCAGCCACTACAAGCTAAGAATCAGGTTCTACCAAACCTGTTCCTCAGTAGCTAACATGAAGTTAGACATGGGTAGAAAAGGACATAACACAACTCACTTTTCCTTACACTTGCCTAGCCTCTTCACAGTCCACCTGTATAAACCTGTATTGTCATCTTACATAAATCAGTTTAATCCTGGTGTATTTTTAGTCCTTCTGTCTCCTTTTTCATACTTCCCTGTCCATCATCTACCCTCTCTCCTGCCTATTGAATGTTTGCAGAAATCCACACATGCCAGGAAGTCTCCAAAGTCACAAGAGCTCTCTTTTGCCATGGCCAAGGACACTTCTGGGGGTCTTGTGGACCACAGTCTCCTCTGACTGGGGGTGGAAGGACTATGGGATGTTGCTGAGGGAGATGGGTTTACTTGGCCTGGAGAAAAGGAGGCTCAGGGGGACTTAATCATGCCCTACAACTCACTATAATGAGTTATAGTGAGATGGTTGTGTGTCGCTTCCCTCACCCACTTAACAAGTGGCAGGATAAGAGGAAATGGGCTCAAGTTGCACCAGGAGAGGTTTAGATTGGACATTTGGAATTTTTTTTCACAGAAAGAATTGTAAAAACATTTATACAAATTCCCCAGGGGAGTGCTGGAGTCACCATCCCTGGAAGTGTTCAAAAACGTGTAGACCCAGCACTTGAGGACATGGTTTAAAGGTGAACTTGATGGTTGGACTTGATCATCTTAAAGATAATTTCCTACATTAACAATTCTAATATTCTATGGTTCTAAGAGGTCACAGTTTCCTTTCATCACCAGAGAGATGGACATGATCTTGCAGTGAGTTTTTCACATAATTTTGTATTGCTTTTTTTCTTTATTTTATCTTACCAAGGATCTTGCACCAGGATCAGAGAGCTGAACACCCACACTGAGGCTTTTTTTATAAGGTCACTTGGCATCTTCATTCCAAGCCTCTGGTATTATCTTGTATGAGAATGCACTTAAGATAAACATCTGTCTGAGGCTTATCTGGGCTCAGATTATGTTCACAGACAGCAAGAGAAGAATAGAGGGATTTAAAACTTTTCCTTCTGTTAAAAATTTGTTTAAACTTTACATAATCTGAAAAAGCAGAATGACAAATTTAATTCAACATCCAATGAAGTTGTTTAAAATATTTCTTCCTAGGGTATGAGCCGACCTTTTCCCAAATAACAGAATGCCAGTGGCTTCTGTCACAGGCCCTCTTGAAAATGCCAGTTAAGTGTTTTTCTGCCATCTCTCTCCACAACTCCTATAGGAGCTGGTTTTCCCAAGGCCTGACTGTACTTGTCCTTGCAAAAACCCTGAGGGAAGCAGAGATTAAATAGTTCCTACTTTACCTGTTGGGGGCTGAGACCTGGAAGAATAAATCTGGAATTTTGAAACCTCAATGGAGCAATTTAGCTGGGCAGATAACAGACTCTGGACATGAAGTACACAGGTGTAGACCCTTCTGGTTTTGGACATGAACACATAGGCAGGCTGTCCTTGTGGTGACTGTGGTGAATTGTCACTTCAAGGACAAGGAACAGACACTAAGTCTGGGACTTTGGCTTCTCTAAGAGCACAGCAGGGTGGACAGAGCCAGGGTGAGACTCTTCTGCCAAGGGACCTCATCTGAACTATTGCTCCAGGCTGTCTTTAAGTTAATGGAGAGAAATAGGTGTCTCAGGGGAGTGATCCATCTTCTCCTGATATGGCTGTGCATGGGGAGCTGCTCTCTGAAATTGCCTGTTTCTGCTGACTTCCAGTGGAGCTGAGAGAGTCTGTCTCTGAGTGAGACATCATTTTAGGTGAGAAAGTCAGAGAGAAGAGCTGACCTGGATTCTGCCAGCAACACCCAGCCCCTGGAGCAACCTTTCCCATGGCTTTGCAGCACCCAGAGCACATCCCTCTAGACTTCATGGCACCTGGAAAAAATTGAGTATTCTGGAAAGCAACTCTATGGCTAAACCAAATTATATTGCACAGGGGAGACACTGAGCAGATCTATGAAAAGTTTACCTGCCTTCCAGAGGGTTTCCTTCTACCATTACACAATTTGCTTCCAAGCAAATTGGCAGAATTTGAGGGAAAACTGTCCCATATCAAATACTCTGGGTTTACATTTGCATGAATCTCTACCACAAATAAACCACCAAAAGAGAAGAGCCTACATAGCAGTGACATAACCCATGGGCTATAAGCATCCCTGAAGGCAAGCACCCAGCTATTCAGCCTTAAAAAGAGAAATAAAGAGAAAGAATATCCATGTGCAAATTTGCTAATTCCTTTAAGTAAAGATTTTCTGCAACTTAATTTCATGAAGGCAGTTAAAGGCTTTCTAGTAGGATTTGTAACAAGAGGGTAAAAACTTCCAGATTACAAATACTGGCACAAAGTTTAATAGTAGGATTAAATAAATTTTAAAAAAATGTCCATACTTCATGAGCACAGTTGCACTTCCTGTTCTGCATCCAGGAACATTACATTGGCAGAACTTATTTCACCCTGTTCCTATTCAGTAGTCCTGTATATCACAAACACAATCAAAGCAAGAGGTGGCCTCACTCAGTGTGGCTTTACTTGCATAGTTGACCCTTCCTCCAGGAAATCCCAGCTGGAGAATGGACAGCTGTGTGCAGCTGCTGCATGGAGCACCAGCTCTTGTCTGGCTGCACCTGGAAGAGGGATGTCACAGGGCACCTGCAGAGGAGCTGCTGGGTGCCCAGAGCAGGTTGTCCAGGCACCAAGAGCATCTCTGGGCTGGAAAGGCTTGTTCTCCCTGACTCAGGGGTGAGAGCTGCAGTGCAGCTGGGAGCTGTAGGCACATCCCTGGGGCTGGAGAAGGGAGGATGGGAAGAGCTGGCAGCCCAGGCAGGAATGGACCCTCCCTTGGCAGCTGTCATCTAGCCAGGCTCCTCCAGACCAAATGGCACTGAGAGATACCATGCCCCCATCTCCTCAGCAGCCAGTGGGTGTTTGCAATACTTGCTCATGCTAATTGAGATCTATATCACTGTTCCCATAATTGTAGATTCTGCAAGAGGCAATTCTCATTTCTTGTGAGGTGGTCCCAGTTCTGGGCATCCTATTTTATCCACAAGCATTTAAATGGTGTTCTGAAGACAGGATATGGCAAGGGCACCCAAGAGCTTTTTGTGTGTGTCTACTTTTCTATTACCGGCATGGGAAAGATTGTTATAATAGTCCCAAATAGCAGCTCTTTTGAGTACACATAACTGTCCAAGTAATATTACTGTAGTACCTTTTTCTGGTGCTATCACCCCTGTTCTCTTAATTACTCTTAGCTGAAAAATAGACATGCACTTGAAATGAGCCATCCAGAACACCCTCTCTGATGTGACAGTCCAAATACTAGAATAATCAGCCAGTGGTCATGAGAGGGATGACATGAATGGGATGGGAAATCCTTCACCTTTTTTGATTGGAGTACAAGGAAGGTTTCTGGATGGAGAAAGCCTGCCTTGCACCTTGCAGGCATGCAGTGAGATTTCTCCCATTAAATGCCTAACAGCTTCCTCATGTCTGCTGGGCAGGACACCTTCCCTAACCCTGCAACCTTTCATTCTGCCAAACACAACAAATATGGGTCAATGGCTTTTGGAGAGGGAAAAACTCCAGAGCAATCCTCTACTGACGCTGAACTAATTCCAGCGCATGAAAAGCGAGAGCAGCTGTGGCTGCTTCCACATCCACAAGCAATGCAGCTTGCTCGGTGCCAGCAATCCTTAATCCTCTTTGAACTCCTGACTTTACATATGGGATGGTTGCTCCATGGAGTAATATCTGTGTATTACTGCCCATTCACTGTAAGTATTTTACAAGGCGCTACAGAGACGAGAAATGTATTCTCAGGAGGCTCAGGCACAAAGGTTACTGGATGCAAATCACATCTGCGTCGGCACTGGCACATGTTTGCAAAACCAGGAGCAGGGTATCGAGTGTTGAAATGGGAAAAATTCCCTCTGCATCCTGTGAAAATGCTGGCAGCCCAAGGGCAGAGAGTGCCTGAGGGTGTGGTAATGCTGCACCGGCCCTGCTTGCTAAACAAAGTAATCGTTTCAGACACCAAATAAAGGGGTAAAACTATTTCAGTGAGCAAAAAGAGGTCTCTCCTAAACTGGGGAGAGGTGGTAAAAACCTTTAGGTCTGTGTGAGAGCCACGGATGAAGGAGCACACTCTGTTAGTGCTTGCCCTTAAAGGTGTTTATTTCGCTGTAGCCTGTGTTCTCCTTAAAGTCCTGGCTTTGGGAATGTAGTGATGAGGTGTTTAAAACAATTTCCTTTGGAGGGATTTTGAAAAAGCAAGTATTTTATCTTACAGGGGAGATGCAAGTTCATGCCATTCATGTTGCAGCCTGAAAATGTGATCTGCAGATGTTGAAATGTCAGAAACGAAGAAAAAAATACAACAGAGAATTTGAACTTTTTTTTCTTTTTTTTTTTTTTTTTTTTCCCCCCCCCCCCCCTCCCCTTCCCTTTTAATACTGTTTCTTTATCCCACTCTGCTGTTGGGGATGGGAAGGGAGAAAAAAAGTGGGAGCCAGTCATGATTTAGGAGCATTTGTATTTGTAATTCCAGCAGCCAAGGTGAATGTGAGATGGATGCTCCCCTGGACTGGAGTCACTCATGGCTGGGCAATAGAGTATTCCTAAACATATGGATTACACAGAAGTTAAGAATAATTTTGGTTTTCCCCAAAAAGATATATAATGGTTTGTTTTTCTTTCCTTCTCAAAAAGTTGGTTTGATTTGGTTTGGTTTCTGGTGTTTGGTTTATTTTGTTTCTCTTTGTTTTGTTTTAATAAAATGATTTGGTTTCCTTACAAGACTGAAACTTGTTAGTCACAAGCAAACACTTCCCAGAACAGATGGCTTCACTGCAGAGCCAATTTCTCAGTGAAAGGGGATTTTGTTGGACAGACAGCGCTCAGCTTTCCTTTTCCCTAAACTCTCCCTTTTGTGCAGGGGCACTGGCATGAGGGTTACCTGGTCAGAAATGTTTCAGCCATGTGAGCTGCATCCCAAGGCAGCTTGGAGTGCCTTGGAGTGGACACTGGTCTTGGGTGCAGGCTGATTTTAGTCCATTGAATGTGTCTATAACAAATTAATGCTCATGCTTTAGGCTGCCAGTGCTTTCAGGGGTGCTGAGCTGTAGGGTCTCCATCAGGACCCATAAGCAGTCCTTGCCAGGTGATGTCTCTCTGCCTTCCTTCACACCTGCCTGCAGTGGTCTGCAGCTTTGACTGCAGAAGAAAGGTCATTGATCAACAGCTTTCTTGTGGAAAGACATTTGCCCAATTTTTTTGTGTTTCATAGACTCATCACAGACTCATAGAATGGTTTTGGTTTGGAAGGGACCTTAAAGATCACCTATTTCCAACCCTCACCTTCCAATAGACCAGGTTACTCCAAGCCTCATCCAAACTATCCTTGAACACTTCCAGGGGTGGGGAATCCACAGCTTCCTTCTCTGTGCTTGGGTCAGCCTGAAGAGCAATATCAAGGTTGAGTCTTCCAGCCCTATCCTGTCAAGCCTGTCCTAGGGAAAAGACTGGAAAGAAAGAATAAAGTCCATTGCTGCCCAAATCTGCTGCAGAAAGCAAAACCCGGATCAAGTATGAAGAAGGGTTAGGAAATCTGAGAGATCCTGTCAGCTGAGCAATTTATCACTGTCAAAATCTTTCCACAGCCCTGCTGCTAATGGCTCTTGATTTAGGTGCATTCACCATTAGCATCCAAAATTCTTCTCTGGGCTGAGCCCATATTTGGGAGGCCTGGCCACAGACCATACCAAGGAGCAGCTCCACATCCCCAATCCACAGAGACATTTCCTTTAACCAGCCTATTGGGGCATGTGGGGACAGGACTGTGTCCTGCAGCCCTTCCAGTGCAGCTGGATTTTGGCTGGAACAGAGATGACCCCAGGAGCAAAAGGCAGAACAAGCTTTGCCCTCAGCTGCATGTGTAGAAATCCAAATGTAGGATATTTTCCTGAGTTTCTGCCCACAAATCTGAACCCTTTACATAAAATACTGGCAGAGCTTTGGAAAAAGCAACCTGAAGGACTTGGACAAATTTTACTGATGGATGACAAATGACAGGGATTTCACTAGCTAGGTAGCAAGAATATGCCAGAAGAACATAATCCTTGTACTGCAACACAGATTTAGAAATACTGTTTTGCTCTGAACTTCACATTTTTCCTCAATAATATAAAAATATAAGTTTACAAAGGAAAAAGGCAGTTTTCCAGAATACATCAGCTTCTGTCTTCATTTTCTATGCAGCCATAGTGTCAGTCATTGAACATAATCTGAAGGCAGGTGTGATCACAGCAGCAAGAAAAATTATGATTTTTTTTTTCAATGTCCATTTCTGAAGCTTACAATCTATGCTGAGGCAAGAGGCAAATTAAAATGTGAATTTACTATTCAGATCCAGGGATATTCCTTCAGCTCAACACCAGTTAAATATCAAGGGGGTGCAATAAAGAGATCCAAAGGTAGAAGCAGTGAAACTGTAACTCATTAACATCATTATTCACTAACAGCTTGTCTGATGTCCTTGCAGAGTGGGTCACACACACAGTGGAAGGATTTCTTTGATTAATGAAACATGCTAAAAAATGAAAAGATGCTGGAATTGCCAGGGCAAAGGTAACTTGAGGCTGCCTCACGCTGTGATACACCCCAGGGACACTCATGGTTGTGAAACAGGGAGTTCTTTTCTGTGCTTGTTAGTGCTTGTGTATGTCTTACCACAGGACAGTGGCAGGAAAAAGCATTAATAATAATACACATGAAGGAGGTACTCACTTGGAAGGCACAGAAACACAGAATCATCAAAAGGTTTGGGTTGGAAGGGACTTTAAAGATCATCTCATTCTAACACCTCTGCCGTGGCTGGACACCTTTCCCTAGGTCAGGCTGCTCAACATCCCATCCAGCCTGGCCTTGGACTCTTCCAGGGATGGGGCAGCCACAGCTTCTCTGGGTGACCTGTTCCAATGTCTTACTTCTCTCAAAGTTAAACAAAAATAAAATATTCTTCCTCATAGCTAACCTAAACCATAGGCCTCAGGTTAAAGGATAAATAAATAATGGGTTTGGGCATCTCCTTCTCTATGGGTTCTCTGACAGGGCTGGTATTAATTATGGCCTGTGCTTTGTGGTAGCTCTTCCCAGTCATTGCTAATGTGCTGGGCTGGAAGGGACAAGCTGTCAGTGGTGGTGTGCAGCAGCATAACCCAGCTCCCTGGCTGCCAGCCAGCATGGATAACAGACATTTACTCAGGGTGTTCCTCTGACAGACCCCAGAGAACCTTCCCAGAGCATTTGTGGCCCTGGAGTTTGCACCACCTGCACTGTACACAGGTGCTGCCAACCTCTCTTGCAACACCCTGCTGCCACCTCGCTCTGCAGGACAAAATTCCAGGTGTCTCATAGTGGGCAGTGAAGATCTCCTCTCCTCCAGCATCCACTCATGTGACCCTTGTTTGAAGATGTGGACTCCAGCCAGAGCACAGATGAGTTTCCTTAGAACTGTGGATTCACTGCTTGAACCCTTTGTAAGCCAAACCCTGCTCCTGCTGCAGTTCAGAGACATTGTGCAGAAGGACTAAACTTTGTCTCTTTGGTGAATTTCATCTGGAAAATGTAGTGGGTAGTAGGTTATAGCACATCTTGTCTGCAGGGCTTGTTCCTGCACAGGGGAAAATCCCTTTTGCACAGCATCCCTAGGGAACACCAGATCACACCAAGCTCTCAGTCCTTATCTCCAAGACAGCAGCAGGTCCCTCCTCCTCTCAGAAGTCCAAGGGTTGGATGTTGACAGCTGTGCTCTGGAGGCACTGCAGAGCTCTCTGAGATAAGGGGGATGCTCACAAGAGCACGAGGAAGAGCTGCAGCAGAGGCCAAGCCCACGTCCAGCGGGGATATAACCCAGGAGCTGATGGCCACCTCAAGTCTCAATGCCTTCTGCTCAGATGCTTCCTTCTCCTTGCTTATCCACAGCAGCAGGTGCCCAAATCCACATTTGGCGTCCTCAAAACACAGCTGAGAAAAACCAGTGCTGGTGTTGTTGTGGTGCTGCAGTGCTGCTGAGGGATAATGAGTGTACAGAGCACCCTCAGCATGACAGCAGCATCCCAGGGACATTCCCCAGCCTCCCAGGGAGCTGGCAAAATTGTTAATCCTGAGGCATGAGTGATCTGAGAAGGAAACTAGAGGAGACACAGCTGCTTGGACAGAATTCTGGGGGGTGTCTCCCATTCCCACCCTCAACATAAAACTCAAAGAGAGGAGCCATGGAGGCTCTAAGTGCAGCAAACTTGAGTGGATACAAACACTGTAGCTGCTGCTCAGGCAGATCTAAGAGAAGGTTTCATGAAGCAAAGGACTGTTCTGGGGAGGTGGGATGTCCAGGAAATGCCCAGACATGCCCAGACCCAAAGGTTAGGGAAGGTGGATTTGGATGCTGATCGTGGTTGGCATCTTGACCACAGGTCTTGATACCTTCTGCTGCTCCCAGACTCTGCCTGCAGTTCCAAAAGCAGCTAAAATGCCAACATCAAAATGTCCAACCTCTCCTCCAACATCCACAGCTCTCTTTCTACATGTCAGTGATTGCCCAAGACACCACCACCAAGTTTTGAATTATTCTTTAACACTTTCCTTTCAGGGAGCTGACACGTGGAGATGTCAGATGTCTGTTCCCACAGGTCATCCTACTGAAGTAGTATCATGTTCTAGAGCTGGGGCAGATAAGGGCCAGGCCAGCACATAATATTCAAATTAATAGATTTGATCTTCAAGACACCCCTAATAGCCCAGTGTGCAAAGCTCTGTGATACTGTAGCCTTTGCTGCAATACAAAATATTCCCAGGTCTTAGGTAAAGCCTAACACCTCAGGGGATGCCTGCATGGTGTGGCTCTATCGCAGCTTTCACTTTCCCCAGGTGTGACATCTATTTGACAATTTATTTTCTGAAAAGCCCCAATCATTTCAAAATAACTAGGCTTTTTTATTATTATTATTTCTTTTCTATGGATAATTAAACTTTGCTCTATTCAAAGGCTTTCAAAGAACAGCTGGCAGAAAATAAACCCTCAAACTCGAAGAAAAGAAGGAAGGGTTGCTTTTACAGAGTAATCTAAATTACCCACACTTCAAAAGCAGAGCACAAAGGAGGCATTTAAATAAGGGTCCTTTGTTCTGTAGTTGCTGTTGCTGGACAGTGCTGCAAAGCCCTTTTTTAGCTCAATATAAACAGCCTTTTAAAATCCAAAGAAGTCTTTAAAAGGCCATCAGATTAGGGTTTGAGAAAAATTGTTGCCAGATTACATTGAATGTTACTCTACAAGCCAGGGGGAATGTTTCATGGATTTGAGTCTATTTGCTTTTATGACCCTCACTCTTCATTGCTGGCTTGCAGTCAGTCACAGAGGGTTTGCTGTTCCTTCCAGGCTTCTTCTGCAAAGAAACAAACTGGAGGCTCCCCCTCCAGCACAGTGCCTTGGGGACACCTTGCCATCCTGCTATCTAAAAGGCAGCATCACCATTTTCAGCCAGTTCCTACATTTTTTAAAACCCTGATTGTGTTCACATCAAGCTGGAGGAACAGGTGGAGGCTTATACACAGGCTTTTATTTGTAGAAAGGATCTTCCAATCTCGTGAGCCTCTGACCCTTTCAATAGCTGTGTCCCCCACATGACTTATTAGTGCAGGTGAGGAGCATGGAATACATGTACAGTCACACAGCCCAGCTTGATTTAATTAGAGATGCTTTTAATTAAATGTTATCGTTGAAGCTGCAGCAGGAGCATGCTTAGATAAAAATATAATGAAGATTTCCTTGGCATCAAAAAAGAGAGGTGTGACTTCAGCTTAATTACCTCAACCAGCAGAGGTAGAACAGGGTTGTATCTGAGAATTGGCACCAAATTAAGGCTGCAAACGAAGACATTTGCTGCACATCCTGTGGCTGTCCTGCAGCCTTTACTGGCATGGTGCCTGTGCAGTTTCATGACAGCTGAGATACAGCCCTTGTTTAGGTGAAACAATTGGTTAGACCTACAATTACACTGTGATAATTGCTAAGAAGGGAAGCCTCTGCTGTAGGCAGGCAGGTAATAAACAGGATGTACTTTAGGTTCCCTTGAAATCCTCAAACCAAGAGGCAGGTTTAGGAGATATCCAAATCTTGCACAAATTGAGCTGGGAAATTTGAATCTCATGGATCATGGATGGCCAAAGTCCTTTGTCTCTGTTGGAGGGCACTGTTGCAGGAAATGAGGTGTTGATGAATTTCCCTCCTTCCTGGTTTTCCTTACAGAAAGGGGATACTTCTCTGATTTGTGAGTCATTGAATGCTTGGAAGAAATGTCTAATTTGCCTCTTCATTGCCAGACACATCCCAAGCTCATAATTTTCTACCAGGATGCAGAGAGAACGGCCATTAAACCCAGCAGTGAAAGAAGAAAATCACATGCACAATTTGCTGCCTGTGCCTCTCCCCTGGGACTCTAGGGTTTTAATGCAATTTGGTGTATCCCAGCCAATGGTGCTTGGCTGCTTTTAATTAAAAAAAAATTAAAGGATTTATGTTGGGATTAAATGGGATAATTATTGATTGATCTCTGCCTTCTAAATTGAAAAGCATTTGGATTAATCAGCTTTTAAATAGGAAATCACTTGGCTCTGGACAGGAAGCCAACCTCAGGCCCTGCACTCTAGCAGGGCTTTATTTTGCCCTCTTCCTTCAAACCTGCTGGGAAATATTTTCCTTTCTTTTCTTCTTGTTTCATACCCAGAAGAAAACTGCTTTCATTGAGACAAGCTCTGGGTCACAAGTGTTGAGATCACCCTGCCTTGCACTACCTGAAGAGAACACCTGGCAGGCTCTGCAGCATCCTGATGGAGCTGACCAGGAGTTGTGACACCTTCTGAGAGCCGTGTGCTGGGAACTGGACCAGCCACCTCCCCAGCAGGTCCAGTCAGCACTGAGATATTCCATGGTGGAGGGAGCAGCTTTGTACCAGCAGTGATGTGGGCAGCTCTGTCTTGCAGACCAAGCAAAGCAGACACCCAAATAGCCAGCTCAGCAGTCAGGAGAGGCTGGCAAATAAAACAGGGTAAAGTTTGCTCTTGCTCAGTTCTGGGACTGTGTGCATCACCCCATCTATAAAAGCACTTGGAAATCAGGTTAAGCGAGTGAGGAAGGTGGTAAGGCAATGTGAACTAAAAATAATAATGGCACACTCAAAATAATAATATCCTCCATCCCCAGCTGCAGAAGTAGGCTGCTGACCTAAGCACTGTGAGTTCAGGTTTCTACATTTATTCTGGGGCAGAAATTCTGTAGCTCTGTGACTCTCACCTATACTTGGAGAATTCCACCTGCATGAAAGCAAACGTCTTGTTAACTCGCAGGAAACCCCAAATGGAGAATTTGGAAGAGAAGATTTGCTGTTTTAGGGACTTCCAACAGGATTTTTCAGCCTCTGAATTAAAGGGTTAGAGTTAAAATTATATAAAATTTTCAGTTTCAATTAGTCATATTTCTAATGTTAGAATTTAAAAGCAGGTTTTAACTTTACCCTTTGTGAAAGAGGAGAACAATGTGAGAGCAATGTCCACATCACAATCTTTGTCTTCTAATTTATCTAGTCTGGAAAATTTTCCCATTTTGTGTTTAAAGTTTCTCCCTTCAAAATACTTTTTTAAGGGTTTCCCAGGTGGAGAGAGCAGAATACCCATCCAGAGAACCTACATTTTCCTAGGAAGATTTTGTGCTGAAGTACTTCCATCAGTGGGATGCTGGTCCAGCAGTGACTCATGCAGTCCTCCCCCACAGTTCACCCACCAGAGGCAGGTGACCTGGCAGCAGATTACACCCCTCTGCAGAGGGAAGGTAATTCATACTTAAAAGAATGATTTGGGTTTCTCACACAGTGGTACAAAAGGCCTTTCTTCAGCTGAGTGAAAGCCTTTCTTCCACAGACAGCCAAACTTGGAGAGCACAGCAACCACATTCAGTGCCACTCTCCCTGAAATTCTCACCACCCTGGCCACAACCCCTGAATGATCCTTCCAGCACATCTTCCTTAGGAAGAGCACACTCAGAGCTCAGCCTTGTTCACAAGCATGTCAAGAACTGCTGATGAGATTATAGGAGACTTTCTTGCCCCCTACAACTCCCTGAAAGGAGGTAGCCAGTTGGGGGTTGGTCTCTTGTTCCAGGTAAAAAGGGATAGGGCTAAAAGGAAAAGCATCATGTTGCACCAGGGGAGGTTTAGATTGGATACTAGGAAAAATGTCTTCATTGAAAAGGCTGTCAAGCACTAGAACAGGCTTCCCAGTGGACTGGAGCTTTGTCATCCTTTTAAGAATAGACTAAGCAAAAAAATTGAAGCACAATAAAATTAATTTATTAGAGAAGATAATAGATAGTGCTTTTATGACTAAAATTCATTACATTAAAAATATGTAAGAGCCAGTGATATAAAAACCCAAAGGGTAGACATCCTGCTTTGAACACAGGCAGGAAAGAGTAAAATTCACTCCTGTTGCTCCCTTTTCCAAAGTAAACAAGCTAAGCAAGGCTAAAGAAAGGGAGTTTTTGAGAGTACAGGACCAACATCACCATCTTATTACACTTAATCTTGCTAAAATCTTTTCAGCAAACTGCACTGTGCCATTGCCCATGGTGACAGCTAAACCCACTCAGATCTGGCAGTCAAAACTAACAGTCCTGACTGAGTGCCTTATAACACTACACCGCTGTTTTCACCTACCTGATGTGGGATTAATGACAATACAGAGACATATTTCTTCCCAAGGATCACAGCAAAACATTAAGAGGCAATGACGCAATTTGTGGCAAAATTACATATAAAAGGAGAAAAAAATGCTCAAGAGAGTGATGCAGCCTGGAACAGGGTCCCAGGGAGCCTGTGCTGTCCCTGTCCTTGCTGAAATTTGAAACTGAATAGGCAGGGCTCTGACCCACCTGATTTAACATCAAATGCTTGAAGTGAACCCTGCTTGAGCAGGGCTTTGGAGCTCCCGAGGTCCTGAATGGTTTTATGATTTCATGGCACTGCCTTACTGCCTTACCCAGCAGTGATCAAAGTTATAAACCACGAATTTTACTTTTGCTGCAGGCAATTTTTCAGATGCTTTGGATCCATACTTGACATGCTTTCAAGGTAGGGACCAAGGACTGTGGATTTGATCTGATGGTCCCTGGGCAGCACAGGAAGCACAGGAGTCCTAATGTGAGTGCAGGAGCTGATATCACCTGGGAGACCCTCAGCTCACTGCTGTCTGGGGTTTCACATGCCAGACACGTTGCACTGTGCTACCTGAAAGGTAACAAGAAGCATTAACAAACAAACAAACAGCTTCTCTGGTCAGTAGGAAAGGATATTTGGGCAGGAGAGAATAGAAAGACTAAATTTCTGGGTGATGCTCATGCATTTAGCAGGTGTTGCTCATGCAACCTCTAGTGCACCAACAGAATTGTCCTTCCAAGAGGACAATTGAAATTGTAGCATTGAAAACCTCTACCAGCTCTTTGCAGGCAGAAACTGGGGCAGGCAGCAGCTACTAACAGCTCTCCTGCCCACATCACTGTGACCTGCTTCAGCAACTGCCTCTGCATTCTAGGGCAGCCCTGGTACAGGATGACTACACAAAGGTAACCTTCACCCATCTCCTGTGAGCCTCAGCAGGCAGTTCTTTCTTCTCCTTCCCTATCACTTTTCCATGACCTCAAATTCCCCCAGCAGACTGTCAGAGTTTGGAATGATTTATTCCAGTAAATTCCTGCAGTGTCCAACCCCTTCTCCTCGGTAGCTGCTGCTGTCTGGGACAGCTCAGGTCACCAGAGGGTGCTGCTGGTGCCCTCCAAGAGCCAACTTGGAAACCAAAGGTGCTCTTCTCCCCCAGCTCCTTCTTCCTGAGCAGTGACCCTCGTGTTTTCAGGCAGATTGGCCTTTTCTCCTGTGCACTCCCCCTTCCTGTGATGGTAGGCTGTGTAGAACTACCTTTCTTTGCTGTCTCAGGCTTGTAGCATCCTGGAGAGAGACAATGTGTGAAATCCTGAGATTTTGCTCATGCTCCTTCCCAAAGCCACCTGGCAGCCCTGGGGGCAGGAGCAGGAGGGTCAGTAAAGCTGAGTGATTGACCATGGTTACACATTCAGAGGGTTTTCCATCACCCCACAGAGGAAAGGAGATATTGTGTGCATATGTGTGCACAAGCACAAAGAGAACCACTCAAAACCAGTGCATCAGTTCCACAGGACAGCAAAAAAATCCATCTGGAAAGTCCTTTTGGCTTCTTGTGCCTAAAGCTGTTGTTGTGATGGATTATCCCTACAGTTTCTGAGGCATCCTTGAATTTAGTCTTACATGTTTCTATGCTATGTTTGCTTTCAGCCAAGTTAATCTTGGCTGTCACTTAAGTACAGTAAATTATATTCTACTCAGAGATTTGCAGTTGTGCATAATGGGGCTGGAGTCCCTCCCTGGGCTCTTCACACTGCTTTCAGAGACCTTCTGTCAAGTGCACAGGAGTCACTGAGCATTTTGCAAAGGAGTGCCTGAAAATGAATGCTGCAGTCCTAAATGAGCTGCTGTATAATCCCCCTATCTGCCTCAGACTGTCTCAGATTAATTCTATTTGCCAGTCACTTTCCCCTCTCTCTAAAAAAGGGACATATTTTTAGCCTCTCAAAAAACCTGACACAGTGGAGTTTCCCTTGTGTGTATTCTCACTGTCACTAAGTATTTTTTTAAAAACTCTTCTTAATTTCTTGTAGCCCAGAACTGAGAATTTAAGATTTATAGTACTTGCAAGAGACACAGCCCTCAAATTCCACCAAGATAAAAACTCACCAATGTAAGTTTGTAGAGTCACAGAAATGCTCTTACTAAAGATAAGCTCTGTGGTGGAGCCAGTGGCTCTCTGCTGCCCATGGTTTTAACATGCCCTGGACAGGCCAATTGTGGTTATATAATGCTGGCTCTGGAGCAGATGCTGCTGTGTTTGGATTGGGAGATTATTGCTGGTGTGCACGACTAATGGCAGCTTTCTGACACATGCAGCCACCTCCGTGGGGCAGGGGATTGATGGAAGCTCTGGGTGGCTCTTCCCTGCAATCCTGTGCAGCTGGGATGGAGACAGGAGGCTGCTAATGGGAGCAGCAGCAACAACAACAACAGAAAAAAGACCCAGCAAATTTGGCAAATCCAGCACCCCCAGGTGTGGCTGGAGGTGCAGGGTGGGCTGTGACCCAGGGCTGTAGCAGCTGCCAGACAAGGGTGTGCCAGACACGGATGTCCCATCTCAGGGGAGATGATGTGCTGCACCCGGGATGCTTGAGGTGTTCCTGTGCCTGAGTGCCTGATTTGATGCCTCAAGTTTTAAGTTTTTCTGTTCTGCTTGGGTGTGCTTTTCTGTTGTGCTTGGGTGGTGAACACAAAACAGTTCCTATTCCAGCTGGGGACTCAAGGACAAGCTCTTCAAACTTCAGGCCCTAAGCATAAACAACGTGAAAAGAGGAGGGCAGGCAAGCAAGCAAGGAGGATGAAAGTTCATGATTTGAGGCTATTAATTGGACAGTTGACTCCTGCATGCAAATGGAGTAAAATCTATAAAAATGTAAGATCTCATGACCAAGCTCTCTTTTGCTTCCATCTTGGAGCCATCCAGGCAGTGTCACGACTGTGACACTGGTACTGCCCCTCAATAAATACCCATTTTATTCCTCTTAACTCTGTCTGGCCTCTGTTCCAGCTCCTCTAGGCACCAGATTGAGCATTTCTTCACGCTCCTTAGTGATTCACCACATGTTTGGCCTATCGAGTGTCTGGTCACCTTTTCCAGGGCTGTGACTTGGTGCTGTGGCATGTCCGGCAGGATGTCACCACGGGGATGGGACAGCGGGATGGGGACAGTGCCCAGAGAGGCTTTCACACCTCAGCATCAAAAGGCTGCCTTAACAGCCCCAGTCTGCTCTGACTCCCATCCAGGAAATCTCACAAGCCACCTGTGGGTGAGCTTTTTCCAGGCAGGTAGATGGGAGGGAAGCAGAAGGAGAATCTCCAGCTGCTGCTCACAGCAGTGCCGCTCCCCGTCCCCACCCTTGAGAGACTTTCTGTGTCTGACTGATCAATGCCAGTCCTTGCCACTCCCAGGGGACTGCAAACACAGCCTCCCAAGCGTCCTGCAGTTTGACAGACACAGCCATTGCTGCCTGCTGACTCCCAGCACATCCCTCCAAAATCCTGGGCTGCTACATCACGTTAAAGTGATGGATGAGGAAGAGCTGTACCCAGTGGATTCAAACCTCTCCTTAGTTAGTGCTTAAAGGTTGCTTCACATCTGGATCTCATTAAAAAAACCTATCCAATTTAGTTGCTAAATAAAGGTCATGCAGGTGTAAGACTAAATGAACAAACATTTCTAATAACACTGGTGGTGTCTGGTTTGAGAGATGTGCCACCAGTGGTGGTTTTATGCCACCTTTAGAGAAAAGGCTAAACCAAACTAGGAATAGGATCCAACTGGATACCTTTCCTCATTAAGGCCATTTCCAGCTTTACATCTTCTGTTTTTTTTCTGATATCTGGCAAAACCAGCCCTTTGCTATTTCTACCTGCACTTGGGACAGGCAGGGAGGTGAGAAGGAGGCTGCATTCTCATGGCTTACACCATGGGACATTCCATCTCTATGGAGCTGTGGGAGAATTCCCAATTTATCTCATTCATTTCCTTAATCCCCACTGAGAAGGGGCATTTCTGAGAAAGGAGCTAAAAAGAGATCTGAAAGCTGTTAAGTACCTTAGATTTCATACAATCATAGATACATAGAGTCTTTCAGGTTGGAAGAGACCTTAAAGATCATCTTCTTCCTACTCCCCTGCCATGGGCAGGGAACTCTCCACTCTACCAGGCTGATGAAAGCCCCACCTAACCCAGCTTGAACACTTCCAGGAGTGGGGTATCCACCACTTCTCTGGGAAAAAATTTCCTGATAATGTCCCTTGGGAAGGTCTACCCAGGAGATTCTTCTTACTTCCCAGTCTCATCTGAGCAACAACCTCTCCACTCACAGTCCTGAACAGTGACAGGTCAGATGGAGCCTCAACCAAGGGATGATTGGACCTTCCTGGGCTGCAGACATGTGTTACCTTCTAATTAACACTGTAATTATTCCTTTTTTTCTCTTCCATCTCATCTGTGTACACACACTCCATCCATTCACCCATATCACAAAGGGCAAGGGATGCTGACAGATTCTTCAAGGGTCTATTCTGCATTGTAACCCTTTGGCTGAATTTCAGGACCTTTTGGGGCTGGGTACCAGCAACACCTGAGTTTATTTTAAGGCTGTGACTTCCAGCAATCAGGTTAGAACAGCATGTGGGTCAGCATGAGCTGAAACATGTCCCCAGTGATGAATCAGTGAATCAGTGCACATAGGGCTTTGCCTCATGCCTGTGGTCACACTGCCACCAGTACCTGAGCTGTGTAATATCCATTTCCCAGAGGCATGTCTACACAATGCTGCAGCTCCTAGAAAGGATGTCACCAGAATAAAATCTTGGGCTCCAGCCACTGTCCAAACCACAAAGCCTCCCTTCTCCTGGTAAACAGCAGCTGTTTTGCTTCCCAGAAGTGACCATGCTTCAATAGTGGCTGTTGCAATGTAAATATTTTCTAACCCACCAGAAACACGTGGGCAGGCTGTCCTTAGGGGTTTGTGTCCTTAAACTGAGAGATGCAAGTGTGGAGCTGGATGCCACACTGGGTTTATTCCTTCACACAGAGTGCAGGAGCAGGTGATCATGTATTTGCTGTTTAAGAGCAGCTGTCAGCTGAATCCCATCACAAATGGTTCAGTAGTGACCTGATCAAGGATATTAGAGGTGCTGAACCACAGGAGGAAGAGCAATGACCTTTCCATGAACCTGATTGTGGCAGAAGAGTGGCAGGTCCATGGTGCCATGGCATTGCTGGCACTGGGCAGTACAAGCCACATGTAGTCAGCCCAGCCCTTGTGCTTCTATAGGAAATCAACAAGAGATGGAATTGCAACTTATCACAACTCCAAAGGCTGAGTCCCACAGACCCAGCAATACCCAGAGAGGTTTTTATCACATATTTCACTGTGTGCCTGGAAGGAGGCTGTGCAAGGGATTGTAGTGATTATTGACATCACCATGGCCACCTAAATCCTCTAGTACAGTGGTCATTTTCCTAGGCTGTTCCAAGGAAAGCTAACATGGCAGAGGAGCCAAAAAATTTTGCAGCAGATCAAGCAGGCTTCAGGTAACAGCCTTTAGTTGCTGATGCAACTTCTCAACCCCCTTTTCAAATATGCATGAGGCTGGACATTTTTCAATTGTCAATAGCATATTAAGAATATATACATTGAAGAGATATTAGATGACCTTGGTTCTTTACAGCATCAGCCACCTGGGACAAAGGCTGGTTTTGCTCAAGGCCAGGACTGGGTTTGACATGGATTTTTAGGGGAGCAGGCTGGGTCTGGGCAGAGCTGGGGCAGCTTTCCTGCCTCTGCAATCACAGTGCTCCCAGCTCTGCTCAGTGCTGCATTAACAATGGAGAGGCACTTCAGGTGTTACAAAAACCTCAGTGGGAAATGAAGACTCCCACCTCCAGAACATGGTACAGCTTCAGAGTGCTACTAGAGAGGAATTAAAATTCTGCCAGCAGTGCCAGAGACACCTGGTGTGAGCTGGATGCCCAAGCTTGACCAAAGCTTGAAATTGTAGCCCGAATCTTAATGAAAAAAAAAAAGGCAGATATAGGAACAGCATATTCAGAGAGAAAACTGAGGAGCCCAAATGTGTGAGCACAGTATATCAATACGATGTCTTCAGCCAAAGCTGCCCTTAATAAATATAAACATAGTTTTTGTTCAGTCAAAATGTTTAACATAAAGTTGCCCAAATGATCTGAATTTGGGACTTTGTTCAACTATTGAAAGTAAACCATCTGCTGGCTGCACTACTCTCACTGAAAGTTAGGAAAAATCCTGGCCAAGAATTAACCAGTGATGAGCTGCAGACCTCCGTGCCTGGGGGAGGGAAAGACGTGAGGAGCTATGGTGTTGCATCCCAGAAACCTGTTCTTTGATTTTCCTGTGCTTTCTGACACTGACCCCCAGGAGAGCACTGCTTTTGACCTGAGGCCTTGGAGGAGGCTTCCAGATTTGGGTGATGGAGTTAAAGTTGTGGATGTGTAGTTAAATAGAAGTGTGTGCTTTCACATGGTGAAGGGGTTTAAATTTGAGGTTTTTATAATATAGTAATGGACATGGGACAAGATGGAGGATTTTGGGTGGTGTCTCTTTTCGGTGTCCTTCCTCCTCCTTCTTCATGGTTTCAGGCAGTAGTTTCTGGACAGTTAGTGCTGCACTAAGGGTCATGGGAATTTAGTTATTGGGTCAAAAGTATAAATAATATAGGTGTTAATTATCTATTGGATTGCTTAGCTTTAAGAGACCCTTGTAGCTAGCTGGATTTTTCTCCATTTTGCTCACTTTTAGCTGGTAGCTAGAAGTGTTGCTGAACTTTCTGTACTTTAGATAAGATTTAATAAACAACCAAGCCGGAACAAGAGAAAATTTGTCTCTGTGTTTTTTAATGCTGGCTCTGAGTGAAGACAGAAGAAACTTCAGACAAACCACTAATTAAGTGGTGCAAAACACTACCCAGTTACAGTGTGGTTTTTCTTGAGAGTACCTTGGCATGGCTGATACTCTTGGACTGCCACATGGCCTCCCATGAAGGATCCCCTGGCACTCCGAGCTCCAAGCACCAGCCATGGGCAACAGGACAGGCTGAGCCTGCCCCAAGCTGCAGGACATCCACTGCCACTGCCACTGCCACTGCTCTTCAGAAAGCATCTTGAGAGGAAAAGGGGACTCCTCCACTTGCTTTCCCCTCTCAGAGACCCGAGCACGCAATCTTTCAGAGACTTCAGTGTCAGCAGAAAGCTCACCCCTGGAACTTGCCCGCTGCTCCTCGCGCTGCTCTGCAGCAGAAATTACATTTGCTCTACATAAAAGCCTTTGCTTGCTCACAGCTGAGTGATCACCAGCTTTTAATGTGCTATGACAAGGACGACTGGGTGTTGAACCTCCTGGCCCTGCTGCTAGATCACTTTTAGCCTGCAGTGCAGTTTGAGCCTTCCTGCTGAGTGTGGCAGGAGACATACCAAGATTTCTTAGATGCCTCTTTGCTGGGCACAGAGGGACAGCTGCTGTTGGGAGAGCTGCCCAGAGCACCCTTTGTGGCTCAGCAGCACATGGGGAGAGAAGGAAAGTGGATTTGCTGCTGAGTCAGATGCATTGGTCTCACTCTGACCTTGGGTCCTGGGGTGATGTTGCTGTCACCCAGCAAGGTGAGTTATCTCTAGCACAAGGAATATCACTGATAAACATAAAGAGATTTAACAAGCAGGAATCAACAACAACAATACCAAACTGCACTCACATCTTGGGTCATTGTCTGCTTGGAATGGCATTTTGGCCCAGCAGGTTTGCTCCCCAGGAGTGGTGACAGCAGTAGCCAGCTCATGATTTGCATTCTCTGTGGTCATCTTCTTGCAAGCCAGCAGACATTTGAACCCCTCCACCATTAGATTTTGTGGTTACTTTGTAATGCAAGTGTAATTGAGCCCTTCTGTGGCTTTGGTTTCATTAATGCTGCACTCATTTTTAGAGTATGAAATAGCCTACCTTTTCCATCCTCAGAAAATGAAGAACATGTTTTGGCTCAGAGAAATGTCCTCAAAAGCCCAGGATGGAGATGAGGAGTCCTCTCCAGGTGAATTGCTTTCAGAAATTCCTCCTGAAACCACATATTTCCATGTATACACACACGAATGCAGAGCTCTGCTTTTCTGTGTGTGTGTTCTTTTTTGGTTTTTTTTTGTATTTTTTGTTTGTTTTTTTGTTTGTTTGTTTTTTGTTTGTTTGTTTTTGTTGTTGTTGTTGTTTTGTTTTGGGTTTTTTTTTGTTTTTTTTTGTTTGTTTGTTTTAATATTATAAGATTGGTTAGACTTAGGCGAAAAAAAGTCAGCAGACATCCTTTCCCCAGAGTCTCCAGTTTCTGGGAGCCTGCCAAGGAGAACTCTCAAACCCTCTCAAACCAGCATCTATCACATTTTTTGGTAGCTTGACAAACCAGCCAGGTTTCTCACTGGGACTGAACAGATGGAGAAGCAGTCTGTCCTAGGGAACTTCCCAGGCTTCTCCCTGGCTGGAAGAGCCCTTTGTCAAAGTGATTACTCCTATGCCACTGAGCAAGACATGACCAGACACAGACTGCCACACCATCTTCCAGACTACAAAGCTGCTCTGAGCACTGCAGCACTTGCTCTCTGTGTGCTTCCTGGTCGTGTTAACAGCCTGGTGCTGTCCCCAGGCCATCCCATGCCACCCATATTTCATCCCTCTGCACCCTCATACCTTTCCCAGTTTCTGATTGTCTCCCATCTCCAGCCACCTGTTTCATCAACATTTCTTTTTCCAGCAGTCATTTCCCTTCCAGGAAGGTTTGGAGGTTTTGGGAGGCACTGGTCTAGCAGCATGCCCTGATAGGTGAGCAGGGAAAGATCCCTGGGACAGCTCTGATTTGGGTCAATGTCTGGGACAAGGGTTCAGACTGACTAAGGACTGCTTCAGCTAGGCAGGCTGGAAGGTGAGACCTCACTCAGAAGGACCAGAGTTTAGTCCTGTTGTCCTATTAAGCCTCTGGGCAAGAAAAGCAACCTGTGACTGATTTTGGTGTACAGCAGGAATGTAACATAGCTGGAAACACCACCCAAGGTGGATGCATGCAGATTAACAAGCTGGACTGTCTCACTGCCCCAAAACTACTGATGACTGAGTTAATAGAGGGCATGCTTTTATTTGGCTCATCTAAAAGCTAAAGACAGAGTAAAAAACCCAAACCAAATGTTTGGGAGTTAATGTATATCCTTATAGAAGAGGAGAATTAGCAGAAAATTAGTGTTTGGAACCAGTGTAGGGCATCTCAAGCATTTTAGAGGCAAGAGGGAGTGCAGAATGCATGCAGTCTCATGCTGGATGTGAGGTGCTGCCTTGTGCCCAGGTTTATAGACAGAGCTGTAAGCCAGGGAATATTTTATTCACATTGAAGCGACCACCTTCTCATCACTTTTGTCAGTGACATGATGCCCTTAAGGAAATCTGAACCTTGCAGACAGACCTGTCTGACCCCATTAGCTTGGGAGGAAGATGAGTGTTTGGAATGGAAGATCTCATCCTGGCTCTTTTGTAGACCAATAAGACAGAGCACCAAGGTGCAAACATCAGAGTGACTCACAGCAAGCTGAGATGAAATAGAGATGATACCGAAGCATTAATAGCAGCATCTTCACAGAGTTAGGAAAACCAGCTTTGGTGATGGCAAGGCAGGGGAGAAAACAGATTTACAGAGTAAAGAAGCTGTTTGTGGGCCTGATGGAGAGCAGGAATTCTCCCTCCTTTAATAAAGGGATTTATTTGCTGAGTAGGTGATAACATCAAACTGACACCCCTGGAGGGAGAGCATCCCAATTTAGGATAGCATCATGAGTATGTTTCGCCAGTCACTATGAAGGTATTTACATGCATTTAATCCACACAGTCAGCTGGTGTGAGAGTCAAAGCTCTCAAATTAGAGCTGGGTAAGGACCTTAAGCTTCAGGCTTCAGGGATTTGGACACAGCTCTGAGACCAGAACTCTGATACTTGCAAGCATCAACTGCCTACACCAAGAATGGAGAGGATTAAAAAAGCTCAGATTGATAATTGCAAACATCATCAGATAAAAAGATTGCTACAGGATCACATTTCATCTCATTCTTTACTCTGGGAAGGTTTTTTTAACTTCATTTGGAGTTTACTTCAGGACAGAATGCTGAGGAAGACATGTCCTGCTTGCTTACATGGAGGTGACATTATAGTTTTATTGAAAATCCTCCCCACCAGTTCTGAGCACTTGAACTGAATGCCTTTCAGAGGAAATTAAGGAGTCCAGTGTGAGCACGAAGGAGTGTGATTATTCCACCCTTCTCAATGCAAGTTGCAACACTGACTTGAGAGGGGTAAAGCAGCAAGTCATCCCTCCCTGTGCAACCTTATAAAGCAACAGCCTTACCAGCCCTGTTAGATTTGGACCAGGGCCACATTTACCACCTTCTGGGGCCTGGGTAGTCCTCTACCTTCCCCCTGTCAGTGTCCAGGAGTGTTTCTATGCCAAACACTCCAAGAATGTGAAGGCTGACTAGTCTTGAGGCTGATTTTCCCATCCTTCCAGGGAGCCTGAGGTGAGAGGGGATCACAGCTGCTGGGTAGCAGGCTCACACTCTGGCTCCTGAAGCTGTTAAGTCCTCAAGACCCCACCCAAAAGTGAGCTTTGCAGCCTTTGTGGGTTTAAGGTTCCTGGCATACGTGCTCCATATGTGAAAGGCAAGATTTTCTTATGGTGCAGTAGGATAGGACAGCAGTGGGGTAGAAAACTGGAGCTTTGTCCTTGGTGGTCACACCTGACCTGTGGCCCCCTGTCCTGTTTGCAAGGGGGACAACGTGTCTTTGGCTGCACTAAGGCAGTCCAATGTCAGGCTCAGAATAGAGTCAGAAACATGATTTCAGCTAAGCATTTCCCTTTCTGGTTAACTACTACAACTTTGCAGCAAGAGGAAAATGTCCTCCCTGAAGCCTAGGAGCCTCTCTGTGAGTGAGAAGTTCGGTGTTTTCTGGTCTCTGTTGTCTTCTCAGTGGACAGTGGGATAATTCACTCAGCTCAGCTCTACTGCAAACACCATTGCAAGGAGCTGCTTTATTCTCAGACAGCCACTCCTAGCAAAAGAAATTTCACCATGGCTTGATTAACAAAAAACTTTGGCCTTAAACCAGAGCATTTTAGTTGTGGTGGTTTGGTTTTTGTTTTTTTTTTTTGTATCCTATACTAACATCCAGGTCTGCAGTGTGCCCTCTTGTAAGGAAAGGATAGAAACAGCATGGCTTATAATTGCTCAAAGGAGTGCATCCCCTGGGTTGAATATTACAAGGTTCCGGAGGGGCTTTCCTCTGACAGAGAGGAGAAAGAGGACTTGAGTCCAAATTCCTCAACACAGCCGTGAGTTTTAAAAAACAAATAACAAAAGAGGATCTTATTTCCAGTGAACATATTTTCTAGCCCACCACATCTTCTCTTTTGACTTTCTGTATCACGATGCTTTGTGATGAACTTCCTGGGAGGTGAATCCGACCACAGGAGCCCCACTGACAGGAGTACATCGAGATTGCTGCCCTTCTTGCTGCCTGGAGGGGACAGCGCAGTGAAACCTTCGGGCTGGAGAGCTTGCCCAGCTCAGCCCTGCAGCATTTCTGCAGAGAGAAAGGATTCCTGGAGCAGCATGCATGCAGATAAGGAGTTATCTGTGCTGTGCACACACAGAGGTGTCTGTCCTGGCACTGCACACAGCCCTGAGCTGCATCACTGCTGATGCTGCCCAGGTGACTGTCACCACCTGGGAGAGATTTATGTCACCACCACTGAGCTTACCCCCTTCACCTGCCCATCTCCCTATTCAGCAGCTGCTCCTACCGAAGCAAATCAAGGCATTTCAAACTTCTAATCCCCACCTTGCTTCTCCCATTCTTTTCTCAACTCCTCCAATTTTCTCTGAGAAGCACTTCACAGCTGTGGAGAGAGGTACAGGGAGGATCTTACCTCTAAGATTTCCCTGCTCCTCCTGGAAAACAAAAAATACCTTCCATCTCAAGTACCTTCCCATGAGATAATGAAGGCAATCCAAACAAAGCTCAGGGCACCAGAACTAAAAACACCTGTGTTTTCTGTTTTATTGTGTCATGGAATTGATGCTAATTAATTAATTAATTAATGCAAATTAATTGTTCCTCCTACAATATGAGGCATTTATATGACCTGCCTGTGTGAGGTATTTATATGGACCTACCTGTGCCTCTATGTGAAAATGTTTTATCTTGCTTTAAGACCTGGCCTCTTTTTACAACCTATCCTGCTCAGTTGATTATTTTTGCAAAAGTCATAGGAATTCATTTATCTGTGAGACATCCATCCCTCAACCAAACCAGACTGAAACAGGCCAGGGGAGAGACACAGGCAGAGGTGTATGGACCCTGTGACTATTATTGTTATAGCAGTGGCCAGGTAGGTCCTGAGAGGCACCTGCCCTCCTTTGAGGGTGATATCTTCCCTGCCTGGGTAAGATGCTCCCTTCTCCTACTTCACAGGAGAAACAGCTATCTTTACCTCATTTCAATTATCTTTACCCCATTTCAACCACAGGCTTTAGAGAAGACCCTGCACATGTGCAGCAAAGCACTGCTGAAGCACTTGGCACAGCTACAAACCTCCTCCTTCAGCATCCAGAGCAATCCACCTTCAAACCACAGCATCCCCTTCCTCACAAGGAGGACTTTCCTCGCTTCTGCCTCTCTCAAAGATTTTCCAGAAAACCTGCCAGCAAATCCAGACTCCAACAAACCCAGCCAAGCCTTAGAGCATCCCTTCAGTCCCCACTCCTGTAATAAGAGAAAGGAATTGGATTGAAGCTCTCACTGTCTCTTTCCCTGCCTTGTCTGGCCTGTGGGGTAAGGCAAGGACAGGTGGAGGTGATATCCTCTCCTATTTAAGGTTTAGCATGGCTGTGCCTGCAAGTCATGGCTTTTTTTATGACTTAAAGGAGACCTATAAGGAAGATAAATGTTTCAGGGGAGTTGTGTTGTGATAGGACAAGAGTAAGGGTTCTAAAATAAAAGATAGGAGATTCAGATTAGCATAGGAAAGAGATTTTTTACAATGAAGGTGGTGAGACACTGGAACAAGTCACCCAGAGGGGCTGTGGCTGCCCCATCCTGGGAAGTGTTCAAGGCCAGATTGAAAGGGGCTCTGAGCAGCCTGGTCTAGTGGAAGGTGTCCCTGCTCACTGCAGGACTGTTGGATTGGATGACTTTTAAAGGTCCTCTCAAACCCAGACTCTTCCAGGATTGAATGAGTCTGTGTGACCAAAACTGTCACCAAGGGCTGAACTGTCCCATATTGTATTGAGGCCTGTGACTCCAGGTTTGTATCCTCTGTAGAAATCCTTATAATGAACACAGTTTGTCCCTGAGCTAAAAATGAAAATTATTTCATCTTTGCTTGGTCTGCAAGTTTTGAAAGAGAATTAAGACAAACTTGCACAACTGGGACAGTCTATCTATATGAAAAAACAAAGTGTTAGAAACCTGGTTTCCCTATGGGAATTGCTAAATTCCCTTTAGCTTTAGAGAAACTGAGATTCCACAGAAACCACAAAGGTTCTAAAGTAGAGCTACATAGTTCAAGTTACCTTTAAACTTATTTTAGAATCATGCATGGTTTTATCATAATTGTCTGTGTCTTTTGTTTTTCCTCTTGAAGCCCATTTTTTTACTAACATAGCTGTTAGAAAAACAGAAAGCTTGAAAATATGACCAGATCACATAAACTTGAAGTTTTGGAGTATTAAAAATAAAGTAATGGTGGTAGTAGTAATAATAGTGAATGAAAAGAAGAAGAGACTATTTTTTTGAATTAAAATCTCATTATTTAAGCCACTCTGCTGATGTTTGAACACTGGATAGTGCTTTCTGGGACTGCAGAAAAAAGAAAAAAGACCTCCGGTGCTCTGACCCAGCTGGAACTCACAACCCAACGTGAAGCTATGAGATTCCCGGGAAAAACAACTGCAGCAGCAGTCTCAGAAACTTTGCCATGGCCAAAGCACGTGGGCCAGGAGCTGCCCAGAGCCCTGTTTGTCAGCTGGCTAAAATAGCTCAGGCGGAGGTGCTGACAAACCCATGCCTGCCCCGCAGCCCAACACCTCCAGCCCGCGCGGGGTTATCGGTGACGTTGGACTGCGAAGCATTTTTTTGCTGGCTGCCAATAGCTATTCCCCCAGGACTATTTGCTTTCACATGCTTTCCCTTTGACACGGCTGCTATTTCTCTGCAGTATGTAAACACTCAGAAGGATTTCCATGTTTGTTCTTCACGGCTCCATGGGGGAATTGACATGAAGGAGCAGCCGCTCCGCGGGCGCTTCCTCTCTGTGTGCTCTGCTCCTGCCTGTTTTCTCCACTTATAAATCCAGTTCTGCTCCAGTCTCCACACCCCTGGCACACAGCAGGAAAAAGCATTCCTGGTGCCAGAAAGACAACACTGCCATCCTACATAGGCGTCCTTTAGAGCCCAGTGGAGGCTTTGCACTGCAAAGCATTTATTCTTTATTTCTCCCCATCCTACAGCAATGTTTTCTGACTTTAAAAAGCCTCTTCAATCTCCAGCAAATTACTAATATGTGACTTTTCTTAAGAAAACTGACTGGGTTGCCTGTGCTGCTGCTAACTCTCTCTCTCTCAACACCAACTTTTTTTCAAAGTGATCTTGGTATTTAATAAGACAACTTGCATCAAAAGTAAAAAAGAACAGAAACCACTAAAGAAAAAATATCTCAAAATGAGTCTAGAAATTGTAGGCCCTGACTCCAAACTCATGGATTGCACCTAGGCTTGAATTAATAGATCTGCTCCTTTGTAAAATCAACTTAATTTTATTCATTAATGTGGTTAAGATTTAAATTGGATATTAGGAAGAAATTATTCATTGTGAGGGTGATGAGATGCTGGAATAGGTTTTCCAGAGAAGCTGTGGCTGCCTTATCCTGGACCAGATTGCACCAGGCTTGAAGCAAGCTGGTCCAGTGGAAGGTGTCCCTGCCCATGGCAGGGGGGATTTGGAACTAGGTGATCTTTTAGGCTCATTCCAGCCCAAATAATTCTGTGTTTAAAAAGGAGGAGACAGTCCTTCAAGTTCCATGCTAGGGCTGGATAATAAGAAATCCAATTGGCAAATTTTGTTTTTTAAAATTTCATCCTAAAAATTAAAAAATCTCAAAGCCTTCAGAAATTTTCCCAAGACCTGCATGAAAATAAGGAGAGTCCTGTAAGCCAAAGCAGCCCCTAGCACAGGGATGGGAACACATCTATAGAAGTTAGGCAGTTCTGGTAAAAATCTAGATATGAAAATCTTCCTAGTGGGGATCATGACACTGAACTTCCTCCACATGGGAATTTTGACCTCAAATTCTAACAAGGAATTTCCATAACTAATCTGACATGTTTCCATGGAGAATTCTCATTTCAGCAAACTGCTCCTTCCATCCAAAAATATCTTCCCAAATTTCAGACAGATTCATTCTATACACATTGACTCAGAAGTCAAATTATTGTATGACATATTTTAGCAAATGCTTATCAAAAAAAAAGTCTTCTTCACAAGTGAGGCTGCCCCAGGCTAACATAAAACATAATTATAAACTGATTTTATTAAACTAATTCAAAAGTCTGACTGAATTTTTTCATTGCAGTTCAAACTAGTTTTCCTCCTCCAGCTAATTCTACTGGGCAGGATGGGTTGAAATATCAATGTTGGGTTCATCCTATAAATGATTCTGTTTGAGAAGAGACTTTTGAATCTGTTTTGAATTCATCTGAAGTAGCCAGAAATTCTCCACTGATTTCAAGAAGCCTTGGATCAAGCCTTTAATGTTCTGTTGGTTGCCTTCCAATGTAAGATGAACTGGAGGTGTTTTCATCAACAAGCCTCCTAGCAAAAGTCACCATGCATTTCCCAAACAAATATGTGTAAAAAGAGTCAGAGAAATAATAACATAAATGTTGAAAGCATAACAAAAACAAAAACAAAAAAAAGGCAGAGGAAATATTTGTTATCCTTATTTATTTAATAAAGAAACATAATAAACTTGAATTTTTCCAGGTACAAACAGCTTAATATGTCCTATGATATTGGCTGATATTTTCCTTGCTCTTTTTGTAGCTTGAGTGATTCATGTGGTGGCCTTTATTGAACAGATCAACAGAAAAAATGGCAGCACTCACCATGCTTATAGACAGTGTGGGCCAGCTATTGAGTCAGTGTCTTAATCTAAATCACTGCATTGGGAGGTTGTATCATGGCTCGATTGGGATTGGCATCTCCAGTAACAAAGATCTACAAGTGAGGTTATTTGATATTTTTGAGGGGAGTTCTGCAAACCATACAAAGATACCATTCCCTCTTCATCCCTAAAGAAACACGCCACAGAACAATAGAAAACCCAATAGAAAACCGACCTTCCAGTTACAAAGGTTTTTGAAAGTAATTTACAATTCAGTTTTAGAAAGTTGCACTGTAAACATCTAGAGTTAAGACCCTCTTTCAGACTTTTTTTTTGCATTACTTTTTTTTTTTTTTAGAGGTTTTGGGTAAAAGAATCATTTGTAATTGCATCAGTACTATAGGGTCTTACAGCAATGACACTAAAATGTTTAACTCAAGGCTGAAATGACCAAAGGAAGGGCTCTTCTCTAATAAAATCAGTGACCAGCTAATTACATTCTGTTCATTACTGGGCCTGACTCTTAATAAGAACAGTGGTTGTATATTTTCTAATGTAAGTTGCAAATAATTAAAATATTGTTAAAGCAACATAACCAACAACTCACTACTGAGTGCAGGCTGGCGTTTTCCTTGGGTTTCAGAGAGTTTACATCATACATGAAAAGAAATCACATGAGAAGTGCTCCCTTTCCTTAGTATTTTCCCTCTTTTTTTTTTTTTTTTTTAAATTTTGTTATTCTAAATCTTTGAAAGGAAAATAATTTTGCTAGTTGTCAGCCAATAAATTCTTGTTCAGCAAGTAATGAATGTACTATTTTCTAATTAAACAGTTTCATTATAGGCAGCAGCTTGTTGCTAATGATTGATAAATCCCATTGAGGAGAAACATTTTAATCAGTAAGTTGTGTCTTCTGAGTGTCAGCCACTCTATAAACTCACAAGATACATATATATGTATAGATATACGTATGTGTGTGTGTATATATATATGCATATAAATATAAAAATCGCATACTCTTTCTGGGTGATATGTACAGTCAGAATAACATTACAGCATAAATACACAGGGAATTTGTATAAAGTTTCTCTAATTGAGAAGCCTTGAGCAATTCTGAGTTTTTGGGGGAGGTGAGGGCTGGGTAGGGGGGAAGGAATAAAGAATGTTTTTACTTCAAGGAACGACGAGTAGTCCCCTTAAGTTAGAATCTAATTACATACAAGATTTAAAGGCAACAAAATGCCCAGAGGAACAGCCCTATGTTATACACCATAGACATGGGGTTAAAAGGGCAAGATAGCATGATTATAATAATACTTATATAGTATGGTTCATTCCCTTATAGCACTTTGCAATCAGAAAGTCTTACAACACCCCTGTGAGGTAGGTAAGTATTATTATTCCCATTTTACAGATGGGTAAACTGAGGCACAGATAGGTTAAATTATTTGCCTAAAAATCATGTAGTAAGAATCAGGAATAGACCCCAGGAATCCTGATGGCAAATCCTCTGAATTAACCGATAGACCACTCTCAAGTGAATGCCTGAGACACCTCTCAATGAATGGAGAGAATATATTAGCCCATATTTACACAGATACATTGTCATCCTTTTGACATGTTGTCATACATATTCTGACTTGTTTAGAGGACAGATAACAATGGCCATAGATAAACTTGACTGTAACATGTTGCTTTAATTCTTGTTGCCAACCCCATGTGGTTTTTTGACTCCTTCACAACCCAGGATGTAACTAAATGCTAATGACAATACACCTTAAATACATTCTTGATATCTTTGCTTTTCCAAGGTGAAAAAGCACAATTACTCTTCCTTTAAAGTGCAATGGCTCATTACAGAAATCTCAAGATTTTCCATGAAGTCCAACCAAACCCAAGTACAATCAGTCTGAAGGTGAAAAAGAAAGAACTTGTCTGTAATGATGGACATGTCTCTATGTTCCATAAATAATTTCTCACATTCTATCGAGGTTGAAAGATAATAAATAATCTATGTTAGCATGTAAAAACCTCTAATACTTTTCTACAGCCACACATCCACCTTTCACCCCATTGTAATTTCTTTGGCCTGAAGCTGAAGGACACATCAACTGTAAATATTACTTTGTCTACAGGAATGAGGACGTAGCTACTATCTAGTAGATTTTTTTTATCGGTTCCTGTATTTCTTGTCCTTCCCCAGAAATCTAACTGTGCTATCTGAGAAAATGAAAGATGGAGTTTGAGTTAAAAGGATTCAAACCCTCAAAATTTGTGTACAGATCCAGAGGTAATTCCTCTCCCCCCTTCTTGATCACACCATCGCAGCCATTCTGCACGGCCCAGTTGGCATTGATTTATTACTATCAGTAGTATTAGTAATTTTTTCTTTTTTTTTAGTAATATTAATGCACAGAGTTCCAAATCAGGCTGCTTAGCTCAGTGTTCCTGGGGAAAATGTAACCTATCCCACTACTTTAACAGAAACTTTGCCAGCCTAGATGGTGCTTTGGATCACTACACACAAACGTGATGCACTACTTCTATGGCGAGTTTGATTGCGAATTTCAAAGCAGATTCTTGAAACATACTAAAAAATTAGTGCTTTTATTAACAGTTTTACAAACAGAATCCATTATTGTCTAGTTTCCTGAAAGATAGAACAAGCCATTTCTCTCAATATTTTGATATTATTTGCATCTCTGTTTTTTTTTTTGTTTTGCTTTGTTTTTGTGTGTGTGTGTGTTTCTGCTGATGTGCAGTTGCAAGTCCCGAGAGGGAGGGCTTAGTGTAATCAACAGTTTAAATGTTGCTAATTTTATACTTCTATTTGCAACAACTTTCCTCTTCAAGTGATGGGGATCCCGTAAGTTCCTATTACCTTGACTCAGAGTTCAACATGAAGAGTGTAAGGATCATTAATCTCCATGGAAAAAGAGACTTCTTTTTTTTTTTTTTAAGTAAAAAAATATCAAATATAATAAATTTATGAAAGACCATTCACAACATATACAGTAAGTGTTACATTTTGCTACAGCAGCTGTGATTTTTTTTTTTCTTTTAGAATGCAAGGTCATACATTGCCATAAGTAAACACACTAATATGAGTAAGACCTTAAATGAATGTATACAGCCAGGCTTTATCTGTGGATAGATATACACTGTGTTTACTGTTTTACAGTCTAGCCTATTCTTATTCACACCGTTGATATAACAGCTATGACCCTGCAGAGAATCTTCCTGTGCATATATAAATATAAATATTGAGCCAAGTCAAAAAGAGCAGGGTCAAATGTTATATGACTTATTAGATTCCTGTAGTTAAGGGTAAAAACTCCACTGTTTCTTTTGCAACTAATTTTTAATAAGAAGGCTGCTTTAATCGTTGTGTAGTTACAGCATTACATTCTGTAAACAATGTTTTAAAGCATTCTAAACAAACATTTAAACAATTGATTCTTTATCCTTGTCGGGTGAGAGAAGACAATCTATAGCCTCATCACTTTTGCTCACGTCCGTTATCTTCAGCTGGAGGTTTTCACTCGTGCCTCTGGTGACGCTGTCGTAGGAAGGAGGGAAGGAGGTGGAGGACAGAGTTTCTGACTTGTCTATTGGCCTGCCGTAGTTTTCGTTCATCATGAACGCAATGAGACCCTCCTTCTCGGGCGCATCGTCCTCCAGGATGCTGCTTTCCAAAGTTCTGTGCCGGTACAAGTAGGATGCCTGCTTCATGGAGCGCCGGAACAAGTGTCTCCTGTAGGCCCTCTGGATGACGATGGCGGAGACCTCTTCTTGTTTTCGCCTGAGAGTCGTCGTGATTGGCTCGTAGGAGATCTTAGAGGGATTCGCCGCCATGAACTTCTCTTCCATCTGTATTTTAAGGGCATCCATCTCTCCGGATTCTCCTAGCACCCTTTTTGTAAAAGCAAACAAAATATCCAAGCAATGGATCCTGTCTCCGCTGACCATGGGCAGGTCCATTGCTATGAGTTTGATTTTGTTCGGTTTCGCTATGCGCAAAGGTTCTGACAGCGCGTCTGCAAAGTCTGAAAGTGCAGAATACTCAATAAACTGAGTGGCTTCGGGGTCAAACTTCTCCCAGATTTCATAGAACATATCAAAATCATCCTCGCTTAGAGGCTCTGTACTTTCCTCAGTGGCTACACTGAAGTTCTCTAAAATAATGGCTATATACATGTTTACAACAATGAGAAATGATATAATGATATATGTAACAAAGAATAAAATCCCTACAGCAGGGCTCCCGCAGTCTCCCTTTGAACCATTTGCATTGGGAAGGTTTGGGTCGCAGTACGGTGGTCCGGTGTTTAAAATAGGGTTGAGAAGACCATCCCAGCCAGCTGACGTGGTGATTTGGAAGAGACAGAGCATGCTGTTAGCAAAGGTTTGGAAGTTGAACATGTCATCAATCCCATACTCCTTCTTCACATAGGCAAAGTTAGCCATGCCAAAAATGGCATAAATGAACATGACCAGGAACAGCAAGAGGCCAATGTTGAACAGGGCAGGTAGGGACATCATTAAGGCAAAGAGCAGAGTTCGAATTCCTTTGGCTCCCCGGATGAGTCTCAGGATCCGGCCAATCCGGGCCAAACGAATGACTCTGAAGAGTGTGGGAGAGAAGAAATACTTCTGGATGATGTCAGAAAGTACGGTGCCTTGAAAAGAAGAGAGACAGACAGCAAGTTAGTACATGGGAAATAATCCCAGGCTTTCCTTTTACAGCAATCAGCCAGGATTACTGAGAAAAGAAATGGAAAATTGCCCAGATTTGGAAGGCTCACAATAAAAGGAAAGGCATTGTTGCTTTTTAATGCCCATTTAATCCATAAGAACTTCTGAGACTCTAAGAATGGTAGGGAAGTTTTATTAAGGGAAAGTTTTCTGTTGGTAATGAGAAACCAAGATTAAGCACAGACACAAATAACTACAGCTTTTTGGCCATGACCCACCTGAGAAATTTTTCTTGAGTGCAGATGTCAGAATTTGTCTGATATGACAACATTTTTGTCTGTAAAATAATGAGTCAGAAACACTGGCATGCAGGGCCTGTTTTTTTTTGAGCTACCACCAGAACAGCGCAGGTTTCTATTGTGTATCCACTTGGTTGTTTATTTGCTTAAAAATTTTTTTTTGCTTATAAATTATAAATTTTTGGAGGGAACTAAGGGCTAAGGCTGTGCTAGCAAGGAAATGAGCTTGCACCCCTGTACTAAACTCTTCCTGCAGGAGCAGAACACTTGGTCAACACAGTCCAATGCCAAGCCCCTGGCTGCACTGAGCTATGCTGAGCTCCTGTTTCCCACAGGAAAAGGGCTCACTGGCATGGCCTCTGACACTGCAATAACCTGGCTGATCATGGGACAGCACTGTGAGCAGCAAGACAGCTCAGGTTAATAACTATGTGCTATGGGCATATCCAGAGCATCTGACCTCAATGTTCTGGTCACAGCTGTGTGACAGTGTTGTTCCCTGGCTGACCCAAACCTGTGGAGTCCAGGCTGTTTCAATGCCCCCAAAGCACCTGCGGGTCTCTGAGCAACAGAGATCTGCACTGGGATCTTGCAGCTTCCCCAGTCCATTACAGGGTGTTCAGAGCAGCAGGAGCATCAGTTGATGTTTTCCTAACATGATACTTTTTCATTCACCTGTTCCCTCCCTCAAAATGGAAACTTTTTTTCAGAAGAGTCAAATTTCTGACCTCCTTTTGCTCACTGGATCAGTTGATCATCTTCCAGTTGCTGCTTCTTGCAACTTTAGTGAAACTCTTTCGGTAGGACTTCGGAGTCATTTGACCTGCACTTCTTTAACATCTAAATACATCTCTGTTTGGGGCTGCAGAACAGCAAATGGCACAAGCTAACAATAAAACTGTGTCCTTCTGTTTCATCCCTTGGCTATATGAGGGTGCAGAGCTCCAGTGACAAGGCTGAGAAAAGTCAGACTTGCTACACTGCCCAAACCTGCCCTGAAGGACTGTTTTAAACTCTTGTAATAAAAAGCAAATAGCAAAGCAATAGCAATCTACATGTGCCGCTTTCATGTGGCTT
Organism: Toxostoma redivivum; assembly: GCA_013397375.1. NCBI lineage: Eukaryota > Metazoa > Chordata > Aves > Passeriformes > Mimidae > Toxostoma > Toxostoma redivivum. The sequence goes on along the minus strand of VXBI01008807.1, from coordinate 737,121 downwards.
TTTTACTTCTCTTTAATTGGCTGTTATGCCAATGCAAGTGGTGTTAAGTGTACGTGGTGGCCAGTTCATGTTTTATCACCATGAACCATTAAGTGTAGAGTTTGATAAACCTCCTAATTTTGCTAATCAAGCAATTTTTTAAAGGCAGCGGTATGCTAGTTATAATTACATATTAAAATTGAGTTTAGGATTCAATTCTCTGAGTTGAAAGCATATACTATTGCACACACTCTCCAACTTTGCTAATTAATTTTAAGTCTGCCTTTCTAACACTTGAGTCTGGGTGAAAATCCAGGGTCACCTACCTACGATGGAGAGAATCACGACCACAAAGTCAAAAATGTTCCAGCCATTGGTGAAGTAGTAGTGTCGCAGAGCCAGCATTTTGAAGATGCACTCCCCAGTGAAGATGGCAACAAAAAGCATGTTGATTTTGTGGAGGATGTTCACTTTTTCTTGACTTTGGTCATCTGTTTCCACCATCATGGTAACCATGTTAAGGCAGATGAGAATCATGATGGAGACATCGAAGGCTTGTTTTGAGACGACATCAAAAATAAAACCTTGGTATTTGTTCTGGGGGAAAGGATAAGGTTTAGTTGGGAAATTTGAGCCATGTAAAAATGATGCAATTGTCTCCTGACTGATAAGAAAATAGAGGAAAACAGACAATATATTGCATCTGATTGGAACTTCATAAACTTAAAAGTGATTATGAATTTTTTTGATGGAGTTTTCAAGCCTGTTTGGTCCTAATGCTTTTTCAAACTAGTGTAAAAAAGACACTGGACTGTGGCCATGAATTTATTCAGTGCAGGCAGGTGGTCACTGGCATGTGTAACTGGCCCGTGTAAATTGCAATGTTAGTCAATGCTGCAGAACAGAGGGAATTTTATACCACAGGTCACTGGACTTGCAAATATCATCCAAAACCAAAACATATATCTATGAAGTGCCTTCCATCTGGGAGCAATAAACCTTCCTCTGCTAGAGAGTTGAATGGTGCTTATTCTAGTAAATGAACATTCAGCTATTATACAATGTTCAAATTAATTATGCTGTTCTTACCAGCGGCCTTGGGATTGGCTTTTGAGGTTTCTTAGATCCCAGCTTTTTCATTGCATTATAATATTTTTTCTGTTCTTCTGTCATGAAGATGTCCTGGCCACCTAAGTATAGGATGAGAACAACATTATTACTTTTGATGTAGAGAGCTCGCCTGTGCCCCCTTCCAAAGTTCAAGGATGAATCCTCTTCTATTTAATTTCCCTTTTAATGTAGCTTTCATCAGGTTGGACTGCTCAGAGGGACAGAGGTGTCTGTGCACAGAGGCCAATCTGTGCCCCTGTGTCACATTTTGTGCTAGAGATCCCCTCTGCCTGAGCTGGTTGGCTGCATTCTGCGAGGAATAGAGTCCCCCACCCTATATTTTCAGGATGCTCATGCTCTAGGGACACTAGGGACTGCTACAGCTGTGCCTTTGTAGAAGTCCTGCAAGGTGGTTTCTGCAGATGCTCTGCCACTGCTGATCTCAAGGATGCTGTGGCAAAGCCACTGCTGAGAAATCTGTTCCTGGCCTTGGTCTCTGCAGCAGTCACAAGAAGATGTATAGCATATGCACTACTTATCTTTTTCTTTTGTTGGTTAAAATTGTCAATGATGACACCAATGAAGAGGTTCAATGTGAAGAAAGACCCGAAGATGATGAAAATCACAAAATAAAGGTACATGTATAAATTACATTCCCATTCAGGCTGCTCCTCACACTGCAAAGAGAAAAGGGAAAGTGTGAAAATGACACCACCTCTGCACACATCAAAATATTGATGAAGTCAGAACAAAGCTGTCCATTGGAAATAAAAGTTATGAAACATGAGAAAAAATACTGTAACTCCTGTGAGCAGTCAGCTCTCCTCAGTCTGTGACTTTTACCACTGGCATGTGCAATGCCCCAATCATTTCAGCAACACTTCCACAACACTGTCACAGTGATCACACTGCTCCAGAAGTACAACTCCAGAATAAATCCTACAAAATATTCTCAGCCTGAACTCTGAAGGAGAAAATAATCAATTTTCTGATTATCCTAATGCTTATATGAACTAATGGTACTTCCAATAAAACAGAAATATGACTGCAGTACAATTGAATCCTGATGAAAAACATGGTATTTTTAAGTACAATTTTTTTTTAATGAGGGGGTGGAATGGAGTAAGGTCTATTGCTGAAGAACTGAGCAGCACAGTCTGATAACCTCAAATCACCTCTGCCATGTTTGCCAACAGTGCTCAGATTTGGGCACCAGCTCCTGGTATCTAAACAAGATGCATTCCCTAAATGCCATATTTTCTTGTGGGTAATCCATGAGTTTCATTCAGCAGCAGGGAGGATACCTGTGCACATGTAGTACCAGAATAAATTCCCATCATGAGCTATGTTATACAAAGGTACTTCTCTGCTCCTGTGGTGCCATGAAGTTTTTCCATCCCTTTTTCCTCCCCTTAGGCCATGACTTCTGCCCTAAATTCAGCCTGTCAAATTCGTAGTACCAGACAGCTGCCTCAAAAATTAATTGTAAGTGTAAACTTGTTCCTCTAATATAATTAAAAGAAGGAAAGAATACTATAGATCTTTCAATAAAAAGATAAACAAACCACACGTGGTGTAGCAAGGGAAATGGGTTTTTTTGTTGTTCTGTCTTTTGTTTGTTTTTGTGGAAAGCTGAGAGCTGAACAGGATGCAGGTAAGAACTGAGCTGTCATCAGCCACCAGCACATCTCAAGTCAGAGCTGAAGTTCACACTACCCTTTTTGTCTGCCAGGAGCTTCTCCACACTCCTCCAGCAGAGCTGCTGCTGCAGAAAAGACACTTGTTCAAAGTGAAGTGTAGGGAGGGTTAAATATTTGTCTCACAGGGCAATTCAACTTAAACCCAGCACTTTTAAAGACATGCTATCATCAGAAGTTGGAAAATAAGGAAATAAACAGGGAGAGGGGAAGAAATACTCAGAACAATTTTGGTCTTTGGTGAACTCAGACTAATTCTTGAGGTGCCTCTGTGTGCTGGGAGTTCTGCAGTAGTAATAGATAAATCCGTTGTGTTGTAGTAAGGGCCACATCTACTTTAATTTCAGGGTCATCATGCTTCAGTACAGATACAATAATGAGGGTCTGCAACTGTCTCAGCAAGATTAAGACAGGGACTGGCGCCCTGCATGTATTTCATTTTGTTGTGTTTGTTGTTAAGCATCATCAGCGCTGTAAAAGGCAATGGAAAAGGAAATTATTAATTTCCTTGCAGAGACTTACCTCTCTTGAATCCACTGCTGCGTACATAATATCCATCCAGCCTTTAAATGTGGCCTGAAAAAAAATCCCACACAAGACATAAGCATATTAAACAAGTACAAATGATATAATCTCTGTGATGAACTTTCAAAATGCAGTGTTGAGCATGTACTTCACAATTAATACACTGCCTGCCTTGCAATCTAACTTGTATCCTTGAGTTTATGCTCATTTAAATATTTAAATTCATTCCAGAATGGTTTTCTCATTTCTGTTTTTTGACTTTCTGCACTTGCAGGGATAAAAGAGAGGATTTTAGAAGAGATTTTTAAGACGGAGAGAAAATATAACAAATCTTTGGAAGTCCTGACCTTAAAAATTTCGAGTAATGAAGAGATATGGCTACACATAACATTAAAGAATGTTGCCTTGCACCAGGTGAGATGGATCCCATCCACATCCTGCTGAAGCTTGGATTCTGCCCGCTTCTAAACCAGGGCAAATCACAACAATATCAAAGCCCAGGGAGTTGCTTAAATCACAGCTGATTTGAAAGAAGCAAAGGCAATCAAGCCCTGCTGTGAGCCTGGCCCTGGAAACTCAATCTGCTTTACTGTTCAGGTTTTCTTTTTATTAAGCTTTATGAAGTCTGTAGTTTTAATAGTTTTTTTTTTTAAATAATTGTTTAAAGAAGAAAAGATTCCACAGAAGTCAGTGTCTCTTATTGGAAAGTTCAATGCAGAAGAAGTGACAGCACTCCTAGGAGAAACACAGGGAAGTGATTTTTTACTATTCTGCAGCTAACCCACGACTCTTTGATCTCAATACATGCCTCTTATTAGGCACAGCCTGGTGCCAAGCACACCTAGCATTAGGTCTAAGCCCCACTGCCTTTATTTGGGTTCTCTAGAGGTGTTTCTCATTTGACTTCTGACCTATTTAGACTTAGCCTGACCTAAGTCAGTGTGAGCAGATAATAAGGCATTTTTAGGTATATTCACTTCATCAGGTTCATGGCATGCATGTAAGACCCACACCCAATATTTTTTTACATCCTACTTAAGTTGAATTTTGCCCTATTGTGTAGGCATACAATTCCAGATAATGTTAGTAGGAATTTGGCCAGAGGTTACCAAGAGAAACCCAGGCAGTTGGGCTGAGGTGGGTGCATTCAGTGGTTTTAGAAATCTCTATTATTATATCAAGACCTGGAGGTAATGCTGGCTTCCCAATTCCTTCTGAATGCTACTGAGCCAAAGGAAAATGTACAAGAGATCAATGATATTTCTCATGAAAATATATATAAAATAGTGTTTGAGAGGTTGCACCTATTCTCATCTACTGCTTGAAAGAGATTAACCAACTGCCCCAAATCAGAACCCTTTGGAAAATCTCCTCCATGGTGCTGTGTATTAAAAACCATTTTACACTGTTTTTTTTTTACAGGAACAATCAGAAGTTTTATCAAAACAAATAATTATTTGAATCTGTCATGCTGATACTCCTTAAATATTCTAATATTTTCCTTTTTTCCATTGTCTTTCTAATCTGATTAAAGACTTTCTGGTGCCATTGGAGCTTTCAGCTCAAAGTGCTGTTCAGGAAGGGTGGCTGGGACGAAACAAGAAATCCTTTCCCTGTGGCACAAAACAATATGATCTTAGCCTGTATTTTTCTCTCACTTGGGGGGAAATATTTTCTCTTGAGCAGCTCTTTTACCCCTCAACGTGAACCACAACCACAAGAGACTCTCCTGCAAGGCACAGTGGTTTGTAGTGATTAAGGATGATCAAGTGATCTGACAAAAATAAATATTAAGACAATGAAGTGCTGTGATTTTCTGTTTCCTCCTGTTGTCAAGAAGAAAGAGAATTACAAATCTGTGGGACATCTGGAAAGCTTCCCTGGACACTTCAGCTGCAGAGGGTAAAAGATACTGAGAATGAAAGAAATATAACACTGAGAAAAGAAATTATTTATCTGGAATTAGTAACCACTTACACTCTGGATAAGGAAGTGACAAAATCTTCATGGGAGTGTTTGTGATATTATCCTGCCTGGAAGCCATCCAGAGAAACACCATTTTCTACTGAAACTGTCATATGATGAGATTATCTACTGATAAACTCATCCTGGGATGGGATTACATCTCGTTATTTCACTGGTGGTTAGAGCTGCAATGCAGCAAATTAGTGGGGAGGAGGAGAGGTGGGATGGCACTGGCTGCCCTCAAACCAAATGGTGCCTTGAAGTAAAGCAAGTCTTTAAATCTGTAAGCTTTTGGAGTTCATCTTTTTCTTTTTCTTTTTCTTTTTCTTTTTCTTTTTCTTTTTCTTTTTCTTTTTCTTTTTCTTTTTCTTTTTCTTTTTCTTTTTCTTTTTCTTTTTCTTTTTCTTTTTCTTTTTCTTTTTTTTCTTTTTCTTTCTCTTTTTCTTTTTCTTTTCCTTTTTTTCCTTCTCTCTTTCTCATTTTTTTTCCCTATAAATGAAATTGTTCAATAAAAATGTCTGCTTTTCATGGCTGAAAGACTGGCCTTCACATTGCTGAAATGTTTCTTTGGGCAATACTGTTGATGAGAAAAATTTCTGAAAGCTAAACCAGAGATTTATTTGCAGATTTTCCATCCAGTGACAGTAAAATCAGGATTGCAGTTTACACAAGTGCAAGAGATCATGTAACTCAGTAACTTTAGACACACAGTGCTGCCTCACAACCATTTTGTGTCTGATTTATGGGCTCAGTCTGGACTTCAAACCTGGCATGAGGGATTGCTTTAACTCTGCAGCTCCTGCTTGCTCTGCTGGTCTAGGAGTGCTTCTGTTATCTCCCCATTCCTTATCTGGAGTCCCAAAGTGACAGAGTTAATAGGACATATTCAAAGATAAGTAGGGTATAGTCAATCTAAGTCCACTCTGTCTAAGAAGAACTTTTCCAAACAAGCCAGATACTTCATGAAAGATCACTTATTTCCTGGGTATTCATCAACAGATGGCTGAAATTTCAAAATACATTGCAAAAAAATATGTGGAGGTGATCACAGGGTGGAAGGCTGGGATTACACAAGGGAAATGAAAAACTGCTACTGGAAACTTAAGATATTTCCTTATCAGCTCAAATTCAGATTTATAGAGCATAGGTGCTATGATACTTTAAGAAAATTTGGAATACAGAAAAGCTGTTACTGAAACAGTGGCTTGTAACAAGACCTTTTTCCTGTTAGATTAGGGTTTTAGAAGTGTTAAATCACCAGGAAAGTGAAAGTCAAAAAGCTGTGATGGCAAAGAGCTTTCCCTCCCCATGAATGAGGCATTCCTCTTGCTTGTAGAGTGAGCAGATTAGTTATCTCTGTTATTTTATTAACCTGTTTTCAGACAGCCTGGTTGTTAGTTGGAGGAGCTTGACACTTGACTTCTCATTAATATTTTCTCAGACTCATTAACCCCAAGTGGCATCTTCAGGACAACACAATGGATCCAAATCAAGGCAGGAAAAGAGCAGAAGATATTTGAGGCAAATTTCATGCAGTTCTCAACTACATTGTCAGAAAGTTTTCCTCTGGGTAGACACATACCCTAAAGTTTCCATAGTAGAAACTCCCATTCTTTTCAAATATGCTGCTGAAGAAGACAGAACATCAAGCAGATTTGTTTTACACATTTCCATGTGGATTTGCAGACATTCCACAGGAACTTCAGAGCCACTCAGATTCGTGCTGTGGCAGCTGAAAATGTCAGCAGTCAAAAGACAAGTCACACTTAAAGGCTCATGTTCTGGATGCTGGAGGGCTGTAACCCAAATTCTTATCTGCTCCTTGCCCTGCTGTGCACAGGGATGAGCAGAGGTGTCTGTCTCTCCAGGAGAGCTGGGCTGTCAGCTGAGCCCCTGCATTTCCCACGGGGGTTTGCTGGTGAAATGTGACCCCTCATGGAGAATATTTGGCAAGGGGCACCTGTAAGTGACACCCCTGGCAAAGGAGATCCAGATGTTTGGATCTCCCCTTCTTTGTGTGTGTCACCTCTTCACTTTATTGCCTGTGGTCAGCAGCAGACATAAGAATTCCAGGTGCAGGATTAAAGCCAAAATCAATCCCCTGATGGAAAATGGCTCCTGCTCTTCCTCTGTGAAGAAGGAGCTGCTACCTGCCATAGAAGTTGAGCTTGTTTCCTGCTAAAATCAGTTTGTTCAGCCTGTACTTTTGCAACTGGAAAATCCATTTCCTTCCTACCCAATACAGGATCACAGGTTTGAAAGAAACCTGCAGGGTCATCAAATCCATTTTTAACTGGAAAAGAGCAGTATTAGCCCATTCCTTTCAAATATGTGCTGAGATCCACCTTACAGTTAGTTATGCTTCTTCTGCCACCACTGATCCCAACAGAAGTGACTAGAAAAGACTGCTTCAGGATATTCCTTAGGAAATGCCAACTTATGAAAAGTCAAAGATTTTCAGAAAACCGGACCTTGATTCTTACAGAAGAAATGGTGAAGGAATAGCTAGCTACCTCTCTGATGGAATTTTCCCCCAAAAAATGTAGGCAATTGTTATGTAATCAGAGGACTTAAGACACTTCAGGTAAGGCACACTATTTTAAACCTGGAAATTCTTGCTCACCTACATTGGATGTTTAAATGAAAGACAAACAAAACACTATATAGAACAGAAAATCTAATTAAAGGCAAAGTTAGTTCAAAGTGAAATAATCTACCCTGCATGGCTGAGCTGAATATTGTAATTATGTGCAACAGATAAAAGCTCTTACTCTCAGCAAATTTATGTCATGGAAAGAATCAAAAGTAGTTGTGCCCATTCCAATGTTTCTGCTTTCCAGAGGGTGTGAAAGCAAAAACTCAATGGACAGCAATCAGAAGATCTCAAACTGAAGTGTTTGTGTACCAGGAACTGCACACATCAGAACAAGAATTTCTACAAGAAAGGAAAATTGTTTCATGGAGCTGTTCCATGCATCTGTGACAGAGAAAACCAGATCTGGGTAAAACAGACTCTCTTCCTGGGAAGGAAAAGGGCTGGCAAATCTGATGGGGACCTGTGGGAGGCTCGTGTCCCTTTGGAAGGGCAGGAGGGGGCTGAAGGCAATGCCCTGCTGCAAAGGCTGGATGCTATATGTGACAAATGTACTGAGCTCCCAGAACACAATTTCTTATCCCAGAATTGAGGGACACTGTCACAGATGTTCCAAGAACAAAACCTCCCTGTCCAAAGATGTAGCAAGGAACTTATTTAACTCTGCATGCAAAAAATGTAACACAGCAACCACTCCAAGTGCATATCCAGCCCCTGTCATCATTTGGCTCCAGATTAGGAACAGTGGAAAAAAGCATCAAAACCACTAGTTTATGTGAGGGCCCTATGGAACTGAAACACAAAACAATTTGTCTGAAATCACCCAGCAGTCCAGCAGCAGGGCCTGGGCGAGGTGGAGTCTCCTGCAGCTCTTTCTATTAAGTTGTCCTGTGTGAAAACACAGTGAACCTCAGTGCATACCACCCATTTATCTCTATTTTATATTTGATGGCAAAAAAGGTTGTAGAAGTGGCTTTCTGCCTTTCTAGCTCAAATATTGGCATCATCTTTGAACCTCAGCAGTCTCTTTTCTGCTATGCTCTTGTCACTTTCCAAGAGAGGGTGGGCTGGGGACAGTATCAGCTGCCTGATCCCCACCATGACCCATAGTTAGATTCTGAATCATTATTTTAGCAGGTGGACACAAAGTGAGGAACCAGAATGAGAGGCACCAGTGTCCTCCTCAAAAATGGAAAGTGAGCAGAGTGCCATAAATTGAGGCTACAGCTTTATGCAGTAACTTCAGCTGGGAAACTGAAGACACTACAACTTCATTTTTTCCCCAGCAGGATATAGTGAAATCCCAGGCTGCTCAGGAAGGCCAGTGTACTCTGTCTGCATGGACAGTCCTTCCTGTATTATAGATTTCTTTTCTTTTCTGCTCTGGATTATTGACAAAATGGTCTTTAATTCGCCTCAACTTTCCAACCACCTCCCAGAGAACTGTATTAGTGCCACAGCAGAAACTCAAAATCATAAACTGCCATAATATCTCTAGGCCAAGTTAATATGCAAAATATTATTTATTGACACTTGAGGAAAGGCATTGTCCTGATGGGTAAGGCTGAAAACCCAGAAAAGCCCAGATGTTAACCTGAGCTTTTAAACTGATGGTTTCAGTGAGAACCAGCAACATCTGCCCATTAGTTTCTGGTGGTCACACTTACCACTTGTAGCAGAGCCAGATACCCAGCACCAACATTATCAAAGTTAACTTTCACTTTTGTCCAGTAAAAGTTGCCTGACACGTTGTAAAGTATGCAGTCACTCATGTTGTTAATAATTTTAGAGTCCAAAGGCATATCTCCTTCTGTCTTATTAATGCACTTCCCAAACTTCCCAGCAAAGAGGTTCACTCCCATGATGCTGAAGATGAGCCAGAAGATGAGGCAGACAAGCAGAACATTCATGATGGAAGGGATGGCTCCCACAAGGGCATTGACCACAACCTTGGGAGAAACAGGAGAGGGAAACCAGAATTATTGTCAGCACTTGAGTAGACACTTCGTTAACAAGCTGTTGTGAACCCTTGATTAATGAGTCTGAACCCTCACATGGTGACAGTGGATAAGCACTGACACTGCCTAAGGAGCCAGATCACCTCTAAAGGCTTCAAACAGAACTTTTTTTCCTTTTGGTAATCAAAGAAATAATATGTTGGCATCCCACCCAAGGGAAGATGCTCTTTCAAGAGGAAACTCTGAATTCAGAAGTCATCTTGACCTCTCAAATCTTTCTGGATAGTATACTTCAAACTATAATAATGATGTGATTAATTGGAAATGGCTGGGGTGCACTACAGTGACTCAAAATAGAGGAATAAAAGACTTTTGAAGTCTTTGACTCCACTCAGGCCTCTGTAGCCAGTGGGTTGTGAACTATAGCTGTGTTAAATTTTACTTAATTAAATAATAACAGATTGAGACATACTGTACTAAGCCAGCTTCCTCTATCTGATCAGTATGCATGATTAAAAGAGCAAAATTATTCTAATTTAACAAAAAGTTCTTCTTTTTTTTTCTGTGTCATGCTGTAAAATTCCTACACGTTAACCCAAGCAGGGCTGCAAACCCCTGCATAAAATTATACATTAAAATGAAAAGCAGAGGAGCTTTTAAGGTGTGTGAATGATGGCACTGGAAATGGACTCCATGCTGAAGCCAAGCAAAAAAAAACAAAGTTCAGACCATCTAGAGACCCTCTACAGCTGCCAGGTTTGAATGCAGTACTGTAGTACCACTACATCAAGCAGGCAAGGTGCATATTTTTTACTGTTTTGAGCACTGTCGGGGTTTAAGGTGGTTAAGGCATCTGTGCACATCAAACCTTACACTAAAGAAACAGAGAATCACAGAATATCCTGAGCTGGAAGGGTCCCACAAGGATCGTTGAGCCCAACTCCCAGTCCTGCACGGGACACCCCAAGAGTCACACCATGCAAGACATTTTCTGAGATAAGAACTCTGTAACAAAATGGAGTTTTCCCCTTCCTATGCCAACCAGGTTTCTCCATGTTCACAGCCTTTGGAGATGCTGCCTTTGCATGGTCCAGGCCATGCTGACTCCCAGACAGCTGCAGCCACCAGCCCCACAACATGAATTTGTCTCCATCCCTCTCTCATGCTTTGGAGATTAAAATCTGATAGGTGGCCACTCAGTCCTTCTTCTTCTCCGTCTACATTTCTGAAACTGAGACAAGGTGATATTGATCCATAAAAAATCAACTTTATTCAATTGGTGAATTTGATTATGGCAAATGTCAGCTCTTCTTTTCGCTTGTGTTAGTGTCCAATTTTCTGACAAGCTAATAATGTAACATTCCCTTCTCCATCATTTTTGCATTGCTGTGGAAGAAAAATACCCGGAGGAGTGAAATGGTTTTCATGCATGTATAGCAGCAGCTTCCTCTACAGCACACAATACAAAATTATGTAGATCTTCCAAAACTCAGATTTATATTTTGTGAATTTCTGAATGAGGCTGATTTTCACACAGGAAAAGATGTTTGACCAATTGTTTTGTTTTTCTGTATAGGCCCATTCCTGATGACTTTTCTTGTTTTTTTTTTTTTTTTTTT